>JAJOOF010007789.1:0-25206 GCA_029582545.1 Solanum lignicaule | reverse complement strand
TTTCAAGTGTTTTAAATAAAGTTTTGATTATATGGATTCAAATAAGTTTTATATCCTTACCATTTTCCTTATATCAATATGAATGCTACGAGGCTTGTATGAGGCTTTTGGAGTCTTGTACGACGTGTCGCTTCCGGGGTATAGACTCGGGTTGTGACACTACACCAACTTTGTACTTTTTCTTCATTTTTCAACTCAATGCACCTTTCACAATATATTTTTATTTTTCCTTTCTATTCCACTCTAGATTCCCCACACGCAACCATTTTCAACTTTTGAAGGATTAAAGTCTCATTTATTCATATTTTTTCTTTGAAACTTTTCCTCCATTCTCAAACTCTTATATATATATACTAGTTTTTAGACATGTGCATTGCACGTGATTATCAATTCAAAAAATTTAAGCAAAGATGTGAATAATATGTTTTCAATTTGATGAGGTTCAGACATGTAATTAGTCGTATCTCACTAATATTAACTTATAGATGATATTTGTTGTGTATTTTTCTTGCCATCTAACCAGATGTGGTTTGCACGTGTATTCCACTTAACCTGTTTAGATGTCATATGAACATGTGGAGAACAAGTACATTTTATTTTTTAGAACTATTTTTGTATATTAATTTTTATTTTGTAAATTATAACATAAAAGATGACGTTCTTTTTGTTGGCTCTCATATTTGATTTCTCGATTGACTGTGTACATAAATCAAAGATAGTTATATGAATGTCCATAGTTAACTGAGAAAGGTTTCTTATTTTTTTACCAAAAAAACAAAAAAATAAAATTAAAAAATATATTCTATCTATGAAATCACATATATAATCACATGTTTATTTTACACCCAACAAAGATATAGTTCATATACTGATAAACAATTTTCAATTTATTCAACCGAGTATGATTTGTCCAAGGAAAAATATCAATACCGTGTTATCACATATATAGGGGAGGTATAATAATATGAAAAATTATTGGTCAAAAGTTAATATAAGGAAAGATGAAAGATAGAAATAATTAATGTAATAACTATAAGAATTCATAATATTATAACAAAAGAGTGTAAAAGAGTGTGGATAACATTTGCAATAATTTCTAATAACTAAGAGAATTTATAATGGTATAACTAATGAATTAATGTTCAATAAATATATTTCTAATAAATTTTATATTTACATAAATAAATAGGACTTTTAATTAAAGTTACTTTTTTGTAGGTATGAACTTTTCTTCATCGAAAATACTGAAATATTAACAAATAGAAAATTAGTAAAACAAAAGGGCAATGCTTACATACAAATAACTATCTTGAAGAAACCTTCCAAACTATCAAAATCAGATAAGTAGCATTGATAAATAAATTCATTATTTTGTCTTGAGCATAAAAAAAAAAAATCGTGACAATTCTCTAACTCTTGAGAAGTTTACAAATTTTGGGAAAAGGTATTAAGAAACATATATCTACATCACAAGAGAAATTGCTAACAAAAATAAATGAATTTATACTACAATAAATATTAAACTAATAAAAACTTTAGCTGGCATTATTACAACTCATATGAACTTTTCTTTGTGGAAAACACTGAAATATTAACAAATAGTGAATCAGTAAAACAAAAGGGCAATGTTTATATAGTAATAACTATTTTGAAGCAAACTTTCAGACAATCTAAATAATATAAGTAGCATTGATAAATAAAGTCATTCTTTTGTCTTGGGAATAAAAAAAAAACAAATTGTGACAATTCTCTAACTCTTGAGAAGTTTACTAATTTTGGAAAAAGATATTTAGAAGCATATATCTACATCACAAGAGAAATTGTTAACAAAAACAAATGAATTTAGACTACAATAAAATTAAACTAATACAAATTTTAACTTGCGTTATTACAAGTCATATACATTTTTTCGTCGAAAATACTTAAATATTAAGAAATATTAAATCAATAAAACAAAAAGACAATGTTTATATAGTAATAACTATTTTGAAGCAAACTTCCTGACAATCTAAATCACATAAGTAGCACTGATAAATAAAGTCATTCTTTTGTATTGAGTATCAAAAAACAAATTGTGACAATTCTCTAACTCTTGAGAAGTTTAATAATTTTTTAAAAAGATATTTAGAAGCATATATCTACATCACAAGAGAAATTGTTCACAAAAATAAATGAATTTAGACTACATCATGTTAACTTTATATATTGGAACATTACATACTAATGTATATACTAAGCAAAAAAATAATTATAATATAATTAGAATTATTTTCCTCACTCGAGGTTAAATAAAATACCCTCTTAGGATAGAACAATTTACTTCATCAGAATAGTGGTACCTCATATTCCGCTAAACTTCGAACTCACTCAACGACAATAAATCACAGAAAAAAAAAATTAATTGCAAGAAGAAGAATAGTAGAAGATTAAAAAAAATTGTGGTTGAATAATGAGAGGCAATCCCTCTATTTATAGTCAACTAAGGGTAGTATGAACAAGTGTTTATTGTGTCTTATCTAAAAAGTCATAACTTTTCCAAGAAGTCACAACCCTTTGGAAAAGTCATAACTAATTGAAAAAGTCACAACTCTTTGGAAAAGTCACAACTTATCGAAAAATCACAACCCTTTGAAAAAAGTCACAACTTATCAGAAAAGTCACAACTCATCGAAAAAGTCACAACCTAAGTTAGGGATATTATAGTAATTTAACATTCAAGTTAGGAGTTCACGTTTTTAAGGTGATATATATATATATGTGTCAAGCCCTCATGTGGTAAGCATCCCTTCTATGATTTTCGCATAACACCCCAACTTAGGCTTTTAGTCTCAACTCTCAAACTTCAAGTTCGAGAAGGGAAGGGTTGGGTTCAATAGAGGGTTACACTTTCAAAAAGGATAAGGCTTGTAATGTGGTTGCCAATAAAAAGGATTAGGCCCAAAGTGGACAACTAAGGATATATTTAGTGCAAATGTGGGATTTTTAGGTCAATTGGACTTCAAAAACATCACAAAAAGCCTAAGATCATCTCTCCAACCAAACTCAATCAAGACCAACCGAGCAAGTTCTAGGTAAAAAAAGCGAACATAAGGCATTATTCAAACATTTAAACCGCCAATGAATTGAAAGTAACAAAAAGAGTTGTAAGAGTTGTCACAAAATCATTCACAACATGCTTAACTTTCAAAAATGGAGGGGTATATTCAAAACTTTCCACATGGAAGACTATGTTCTTAGTACCAACCAAGTCAAAACCTTCCCAAAAATACAACGATTTTGCCCTTCAGAAATTCGTCAACCAATCCATCATCAGGCAACCTTATAAATCTATCTCGCGTTGATTACTCAGACTTTGCCACATCCAACGCCAATCAAACATTCACAATCAATCGATGATTTACCCTTAAGAAAGTTTTCATTATATCTATCATAGGCATCTTCAATCCATATCTCAATTATTTAAAATAAAAACTAAAAATTTACCAACTACAAGAAACAAAATAAAATAAACCAACCCAACATAATATATCACAAAGCCCGGCAATGGCACGTCATCCACCAATCAAAATAAAACAAGCCCGGGAATGGCACATCATCCATAAATCAAAATAAAAACATGCCCGACAAGGGCACAGTCAGATGTAAAATCAATCTAAAATAAGCCCAACAAGGGAGGCAACTGAAAATGTAATTGTGTCCACACAGTACCACAATCAAAAAGAGAATATGATGGACTCCCTGCAAAGATCATCACTCATCGGATAAGCTATCAGGGTCAGAAAGGACATCATTATCATCCTCATCTCCCAATGAGTGTACTCATCATCTTGTTCGAAAACTTGCGTTTCTTTTTTTCATGTTCGTTCATCTTTTTCTACCTCCTCTCCATTTTTGCCATCTTGATTTTGAGAATCTATTGATTCTATACTAGAGTGGAAAGGCTATAAGTAGAACTACATGAGGCCGAGAAGCTCTCTCCAAGTCCTTTAGGAAGACTTCGAGTCAACTCCTGAATCTGCAAGTGAATCTGAGTGTCCATCACATGTATCTGTCTTGATAAGTGGACTACTTCTGGTGGGCCCTCTTTAGTTACTCAGCTTGGGGAGGAATAGAGTCTAAACTTAGTGAAGCAGTACCCTCAGCGAATATGCCTAATGTTGGATCTTGCACATCAATCTTTCTCTTATTAGTCGCATGCCCTAGACCCTTTTTCTTGAGTGGGTAGATAGGGCCTTCGGTACTCCTCATGTTGCTCCACCTCATATTCAAGGCATAGATAGGTAATCAAATAAGGGTAAGAGACACTCTTTGTAGCTTCCAAGACAACCTCATGAATGTGTTGCACAATGATCTACCCAACATTAAAATGAATCCCCTCTATTATGGCATAAAATAGAGGTGCCCTATCAAGAAACACTATGGTCTCATTTTTCGAAGGAATCACCTTACTAAATATGATGGAAATCCAAGTTTTAGCTTCAGCTATGATTTCTGAGGAGTCAATCTAGTTGTTGTACTCAATCTATTTAGGCATATGGACCCATGCAAAGGCGTCACAAACCACTCTTAGCCCGTTTCCCTTACCCTTTTCATGTGAACATTATTATCGACATCGGAAAGACCATAGTAATTATTCATCCTCGCAGAGTAAATACAAACTTGTTTGCCTCAGACCATAACAACCAAGTCACCAGAAAAAATGATTTTGGCAGAATTGGTATAGAACTCACGAACTACCACGTAGTTAGCCAGGATAGGCTCACCGCAAAACACATCCATCCACTAGCCTCCAATTGCTCATAGATGTCTGGCATGTGCTTCAGAAGATTTGTTAAGGAAATATCCCTCTCCATTTTTATATTCTTTTTGAGGAGGCGATCATGCAATAGGTGGCATTTAGCAGGCACATACCACTAACGATCAATGATTTCATCCCCAATAGCATTTTCTTGCATTTGCTCCTCAACTTGGTTGACATTGTTGACAATGCTTTTGCAAACTTAGTACCTATACAATATGAAAACATGCCAAATGAATTCATAGGCACATAAAGCAAAGTGTTATCAAGCAATTAGGCCAAACTAATGAGTGAAAAAGAAATCAGGGAAAAGGAGCGAAGCTACTATTTTTGACAGAAAATTCTAAAAGGAAGACGATTCATCGTGATCGTGAGATCGATATACGTGATCACGAACCTCGCCTTTTTAAGTCATCGTAATTGCGATATTAGACATCGTGAATGCGGAATTATAAAATTTAAGACATCGCGATCGCGGGATGAGATATTGTGCTCGCATATAAATATTCAACCCAAAAAATAAATTTCACCTTGTCATTTCATCAAACACGTTATGAGAAACCTTTTCTCGTGTGTTTTTAACACGAAATGCAATGCCCCAACACCCAAATTTTAGTTAACACCCAATACACAATATTAATCAAGAGCACTGCTCTATAAAATTAAGTTTTCAACACCAATCATGATAAAAAACTAAGGGTCAAAATCAACCATTTTACAACTAACTCACCAATTTCAAGCGTTGATCAAGAGAAGAGGGAGAAACTATACCTTATGTCACGACCAAAAGTATACACTGGGGTAACATGGCGCATAGGAATCCGAGATACCCTACACAAGCTACATAGAATACATCATACAAGATAAAAAAAAATATAGAATTCAAAGTCATAGTCTTATATCATAAAAGAGTTTTGACATAGCGGAAGTCTATCATAAGTCTCAATAAGCCATACACTACATCATCAGGAAAATGATTAGGACATAACCCATATATCACATAAAATCTGAAAGCTAATGAAAAGCATGAATGAGTAAATGTATCTCGGTCCTCGAAACATGAGCACTCACCAAAATCTTGCAATCCGAAAGAATCACTTGCCACAAGAGTGAGGGGTAGGAGCACTAAACCCTACATTAATGTGACAATGTAGGCACAACTATGCATTAGTACATGTAATGAACTAAGTGTGGGGAAAGAGACATAAATAGACATGGTAATATGAATGGCTTAAAACATGTAAGGCATCACTAATATTTGAACATTTAAAAGCTTAAATAAGCAATGACATGTAAATCATAAAACATGGTTTATACATTGAAATTAAGAGACATAAGAAAAGCTTTGAAGAAACATAATCATTTTTGTGGGATATTAGCTTTACCCTACAATAAGACCATAAGAGTTATATCATGTAATCTTGTATATCCCTCATACCAAAAGAAGGGGATTCTACTTACCAAGGTAAAATTCGTATATATCATCTTTTGCTAAAGTGGATCCACTAGCTAGGTATTTCAAAACAATCCTACGGGAGCACGTAATTTGGGACTAAAGGTTACTACTAGAGACTACCCTATTTGATTCTCCACATCAAACCTCTCTCGGTGCTAAGTCAAAATCCCAATGGAATAGATAAAAGTCAAATATCATTATAACATAGGAAAGAAAATGATCAATACCAATCCACATTGTTAAAATCAAAGCATAGACTAGCTCCTTAAATTGCAATTCAACATAGGTGAGAAAAGCTTTCACTAATGTGAATTCATATGTGAGAAATACCTTTCACAATCATGATCATATTCGTATGTGAGTAAACCTTTTACAATATTATTGATATTTTCTTCTAAAAGCACCCTATCAACATAAACATCATTTTCATAAGACATGCATAATTCTTCAAAATTCATAGTTCATGGGTTCATAGGTTCATCATATATTCATAGTTGAAAATCATAAATCAGGCATGGATCAATAAAATTTCAACTAAATATCAAGTATTAACATTGAATCATGCATTAGAATAATTAATCCATAATAAAATTCATAATTGGAAGAAAACCCATATAGAACTAGGAAGAACCCTAACTTGTTCAACTGAATTTGAAATTGAGAAACTAGAAACTTTGGGGACCCCATAGAGGAATGGACTCCAAGGGAGAATATCCACATACCTTGCTACTCAAAGTATATTAGGCGTACCAAAGTATGAGGTGTTCCAATATCTCCTCCTTGGTCTTTGAGTATCAAGGTATATGGGTATTCACCCATGGAGTCCATTCCTCCATTGGGTCCCCAAAGTTTCCAATTTCTCAATTTCAAATTCAATTGAACAAGTAAGGGTTCTTCCTAGTTCTATATGGGTTTTATTCCAACTATGATTTTTATTATGGATTAAGTCTTCTAAGGCATGATTCAATGTTAATACATGATCTTTAGTTGAAATTATACACTCATGCCTAATTTATGAATTTCAACTATGAATCTGTGATGAACCTATGAACCCATGAACTATGAATTTTGAAGAATTATGCATGTGTTATGAAAATGATGTTTATGATGATAGGGTGCTTTTAGATGAAAGTATCAATGTTATTGTTAAAGGTGTTTTCACATATGAATATGATCATTATCGTGGAAGGTATTTTTCACATAAGAATTGGTGAAAGGTTATCTCACTTACGTTGAATTCCATTTTAAAGAGCTACTCTATGTTTTGATTTTAAAGATGTGGATTGGTATTGATCATTTCATCTACTAAGTTATAATGATATTTGACTTTTATCTATTCCGTTGGGATTTAGACTTAGCACCGATAGGGTTTTGAGGTGGAGGCTCAAATAGGTTGGTATCTAGTAGCAACCTCTAGTCCCAAGTTACGTGCCCCCATAGGATTGTCTTAAAAGACCCAGCTACTGGATCCACTTTAGCAAAAGATGATATGTACGGATTTTACCTTATCAAGTAGAATCCCCTTCTTTTGGTATATGGGATATACTAGATTCCATGATATAGCACCCATGGTCTTATTATCGGTTAAATCTAATATCCCACAAAAAATGACTATGTTTCTCTAACGTTTTTCTTATGTCTCATAATTTCAATGTATTGACCATTTTTTATGATTTACAATCCATTGCTTCTTAAAGATTTTAAATGTTCAAATATTGGTCATGCCTTACAAGTTTTAAGCTTTTCATGTTACCATGTCTATTTTGTATATTTCTTATACTTAGTACATGGAATGTACTAATGCATACTTGTACCTACATTAACTCATTAATTTAGGGTCTGACGCTCCTACTGTCACTTTAATGGCTAGTGATTATTTCAGATTGAAGGAGTTTGGTGAGTCCTCATATTTTTGAGGATCTAGATACATGTACTCATTCATGTTTTTCATTAGTTTTTATACTTGTAAGTAATGTATGGGTTACGTCCCAATCGCTCTCCTTATGATGTAATAGATGGATTATTGAAACTTATTATAGACTTCCACTATGTCAAAACTCTTGTATGATATAAGACACTTTTGAATTCTGTATTTCTTTTATATTGGATGATGTATTCTAGGGGGCACTTGTAGGGCCTCTCGAGGTCATATATGTCATGTTACGCCTAGGGTATACTTTAGATCGTGAAAAAACTTGGTATTTAGAATACAAAGTTTAAAAAGGTCCTAGGATGTATCATAAGACACGTCACGTAGAGTCGTATTCATAAGTGTGAAGTGCGCCACATTTATGAATAGGAAGCTATAAGAAGTTTAGGAAATTCCACTTTTTTCATCACTCTAAATTTGTGCGATAGAGTTTAACTATATATGTCTCTCTCTTAATTATCGTTATCTTATGCTTTTCAGGATATGGCCCCTAGAAGAGCATATGTTAGGAGGAATGTGGAACGAGAAGCTCTTTAAGTTTTAGCCGACCCTTTGGCTAAACAAGTGACTAATGCAGATTTTCGAGCTACGTTTCTAGTATAAGCCCAAGGCATGACGGGTCAATCCAATAGGGAGGTTGTGGTCCCCATGATCCTAAATGTGGATACAGTGCAACTAGAGTAATGGACTTCACTAGAATGAATCCTCCATAGTTTTATGGTTCCAAGGTTTAGGAAGATCCTCAAGTTTTCATCGATAAGGCATACAAGGTTTTTATGATCATGGGAGTAACTGCGGTGGAAAAGGCAGAGTGGCCACTTTTCAACTTAAGGGTGTTTCTTAACTTTGGTTCAATAGAAGGAAGAGAGAGGGGTTGATGCGGGTTCTCTTGATTGGGAGAAATTTATGGTTGTTTTCCTTGATAGGTTCTTTTCCCTTGAGATGAGGGAGGAAAAGGTGCTTGAATTCATTAACCTTCGTCAAGGTAATATAAGTGTCATTACATCAAAAATGATCTTTAGTGAAAATTAATTAACTGCAATAGCTTAATTGCCACTAAATATGTATTTTTAGCGACAATTAGCACTCTTTGTATATGTCCCTAAAGACTATAGCGACATTGGATCCAATGGAAATTAACTAATGTCAGTAAAGGCTTTAATACTCTTTGTAAATGTGTATATTTATTGCCGCTAAAAGTTTTTTTTGTTGTAGTGTGTAAAGGAGTATGCCTTGAAGTTCACACAATTGTCTAGATATGCTCCTACTATTGTTGCCGATCCTAGGGCAAAGAAGAGCAAGTTTGTTTCTAGAGTGTTCGAAATGGTGGTTAAGGAATGTTGTACCACCATGATAATTAAGAAAATGAACATTTATCATCTAATGATTCATGCTCAACAAATTGAAGAGGAAAAGCTTAAGGAAAGGTCTAGAGAGGTGAAGAGGGGAAGACCAGTGATGGTGACTTTGCACATTCGAGGTTTTATGGACTTAGTCGTTCTAGGTTCAAATAAAGATTTTCTGATCAAGGTCACTCCAATGCTTTGGCTCCTAAGTTCAACAACGAAAAGGTGTGTAACCCTAAGCCTCAAGGAGGAAATGGTGTTGTAAATGGATCTTTAGTTCCTGCATGCAAAAAGTGTGGCAAGAGTCATTAGGGACGGTACTTGATGGGCACGAATAATTGTTTTGGTTGTGACAAAAGTGGACACCGCTTGAGAGATTTTCCATCTAGAATTGACAAGGAAAAAATTGGTAGCCATGTTGTGCCTAGTTGTTTGGGTTTGGGTTCTCCAATACAAAACTGATTCTATGCCTAATTTATAAATTTTAACTATGAATCTATGATGAACCTATGAACTATGAATTTTGAAGAATTGTGCATTTCTTATGAAAATGATGTTTATGATGATAGGGTGCTTTTAGATAAAAGTATCAATGTTATTGTGAAATGTTTTCTCACACATGAATATGATCATGATTGTGAAAGTTATTTCTCACATAAGGATTCATATTGGGGAAAGGTTATCTCACCTATGTTGAGTTGGAATTCAAAGAGCTATTGTATGTTTTAATTTTAAAGATGTGGATTGGTATTGATCATTAACTTTACTATATTATAATGATATTTGACTTTTATCTATTCCGTTGGTTTTTAGACTTAGCACCGAGAGGACTTTGAGGTGGAGGCTCAAATAGGCTAGTCTCTAGTAACAACCTCTAGTCCCAAACTATCTTAAAAGATGGCACTAGTGGATCCACTTTAGCAAAAGATGATATGTACAGATTTTACCTTGGCAAGTAGAAATCCCTTCTTTCGGTATGAGAGATATACCGGACTCCATGATATAGCTCTCATGGTCTTATTGTTGGTTAAAGTTAATATCCCAAAAAAATACTATGTTTCTCTAAAACTTTTCTTATGTCTGTTAATTTCAACGTATTGACCATGTTTCATGATTTACATTCCATTTCTCTTTAAGATTTTTAAATGTTCAAATATTCGTCATGTCTTACAAGCTTTAAGCCTTTCATGGTACCATATCTACTTTGTATGTTGCCCATGCTTAGTACATTCCATATACTTATGCATACTTATGCATACATTGTTTAATTGATGTAGGGTCCGATGATCTTTCTCCTCCGATTCGTGGCTATTAGATTGCTTTGTGAAGACTTGGTGAGTCCTCATGTTCTGAGGATCATGTTATCTATACTTTGTTTTCTTATGGTTCAGTTTTCCGACGTTGTATGTGGTGTATGGGTTACATCCCAACCAATCTTGATGTACTAGAATGGTTTGTCGAGACTATGATTAGACTGTCGCTTTTATGTCAAAATATTTTCTATAGATATGAGATTTTTCTTTCTTTTCTCTATTATCTTATTTTGTATGTATGTCAAGTGGCTTGTGCAAGACCTCTCGAAGTCTTATACATCGTGTCACGTCTAGGGTGTATGATGAGTCCACGATTTGGACTCATTTAGGGCTTTATTTGGATAGATTTTGTGTCCTCAAATGCTTGTTTTGTGCCAATAACTGATGTAAAACCCTTGATTTCCAGGTGTTTGGATCAAGGAACAAAGCATGGACACTAACTTGCAAATAGGAACGAAGCAAGCTGAAAGAGCGAAGAAATGAAGGCATGGTGGTCCCCGAGTCCCTTTGGCGAGTCGCCGAATGGCCATTACCCCACCTAAATTTCCAGTGTGCCAAGCCCTGAAGGAGAAAATCAATTTGGCGACAGAACTTGAGGATGTTGAAGGCCAAAGCAAAAAGGCGATGGAACTAACTAAAAGGCGGATCGGCGAGCCCGACTTCCTGCGTCGAATGGCCCTTCGCAGCATATTTTTGGCGTCTATAAATACATTTTAAAGAATTAATCTTATGATCTTTTATCATAATCTTAGTTTCAATTTTTAGAATTTTGAGTTTTGAACTCTGAGTATTGAGAAAAAAACTTTTCCTTAGCTTTGAAGAATTGAAGTTTTCCATTTTTGAGAAATTGGAAGTGGGTCCTTGAGATTCTTCAATTTGGAACTTTGTAAAGACAAAATTAATCTTACCCACTTGATGGAAACACAATTTGGTAATGATTTCTATCTTTTTATGATGTCTAGCTAAAACCCCAATTCTTGGGGTGTGATTATGTGATTATGGGTTGATTTAGCTTGTGGGTATTGCTAATTGTTGGTTTAAATGTTGTTTAAAAGTGATTTCAATCAGTAATTGTGGTTCAACTTAAAGAGTTGTAGTTGCAAATACAACTCTACCTTCGTGTTCTTGACTTGCTCGATAGAGAGGTTTTATAACCAAGATTACTAAATTGATGGTCTGTGGGTATTGGGTTGTCATGGGTTCAGCTCGAGAGAGTGAATCCTAAACCCTTTTCTGCACATTCAACTCGAGAGAGTGAATGGACTAAAGCGTAGGTTGTTCTTATTTGCAAGCTTGTTGGTGTTCAAGAGAAACCAACTTGATTCGGGGTAAATTGTTCGAGAGAAAGTTTATCCCCTCTAAAGTCTAGCTTATTCATTGATTTACAGCTATTCACTAACAGTTGCAATCACCCATTTGTCTATATTAGCATATAATCCAATCACATCCCAAGAACCCGTCTTATTATTTGTTAATTCGTGTTATTTGATGTTGTCGTAGCTCATAGTTAAAACCAAAACCCCTTTATTTGACATTCATGTCACCCCTTTATTTGACATTCGTGTCACCCCTTAATTTGAATTATGTTTTTACTCGTAAATGTCTATTCATATGGCTGATTAGAACATATTCGTACTTTACTTTTGAATCTTAAACACGTACCACTCCCTGTGGAATTCGACCCCAACTCATTTAGTTGGGTTATTATACTAACTAGTGATTGTTGACATTTAGAATTGGATGAAGTGTCCTTGAGACGTTATATCAAAATGCCGCCACTGCTGGGGAGTAGTATTGGTTAAGATTCTTTAGTTAAGTTGAATTTTGTTCTTGTTAGTTATAGTCGAATCTACTTACCTTTAGTTTTGGTTTTCTTGTTGCTTGTTGAGGAGAGAAATTGAGCATATCTGGTTGCAACGGTGACCCAATGGACCACCCTCCTTTGAAAATAATGAAGCTTAGGGATAACATCCTAAATTTCAGTAAATGGATCACCCTCCTTTGAATGAGATGACAACCTCTCATTCTATATTCATTCAACTACTAGAGTCCCAAATGGACCAAGTGATGTCTTGTCTCTACCCACAACCGAAAAAGGGGTTACCTTGTGACACTGAGGCAAACCCAAGGAATGAAACCTAAGTAGGGACTTGCGTCGTGCCGCGACGTTAACTAAGGTGCTGCTTGGGAGGTAACCCAAGTTTTATTTGCTTTCTTTTTGGAGTTTGAAATAATGGTGTGTTGATTGTGCAGGTTAAAGTGTTAGATGTGATTGAAAAGTGCAGGTTGGTGAGCTAAAAGTCCAGTCGGTGACTCACCAAAGAAGTCGATGACTAGCCGAAGAAGTGGGCGAGTCCGACTTAGACCGCCGTTGGACTCAAGGAAATCTAGGGTTTAAGTCTGTAAAACATGGTTAGCCGAGGAGCAGATTGGCGAATCGCCGACCAGGTCGGCGATCACGATTTTGTCTGCCGTTTGGATCCCCACATTAACTGGTGGTCCTATAAAACTCGGTGAGGTAAGTGCCCTTTCGGCGTGTCATTGAGTGTGTTGGTGAGCCAAACTTATGTCGCCGAATGGGCGAGAACTGGACGGTTTTTAAAGGCTAATAGTTCAATAGTTCAAATTCTTTCACATTCCCTCACTTTTCAACCTTCCAAACTCACACCCGAAATAGTTTTTCTATATTCTTGTGTTTTTACTGCATTTTGGTCGTCATTTGTGTGTTCAGAGTTAGATTCGTTGCCGCCTAGCTTTACAACTTGTTTATTCGGCTTATAAGGTTGATTTTCCAAACCCCGAATTCTTATTTGGCAATTGTTATTCATTTGCAAATGATCTTTATCTTAGTGATGTGTGTTGGGCCTCTCTGATCGTAATTGTATGCTTGATTGCCTATTTTTATTTGAATATCTTGCTTAAGTTGTCGATATCGTGATTTCCTAAATTTTGCATGCCTTAAAATTGATCAAAATTGTTGGTTGTTTCTTTGTTGATGTTGGGTCTAGTCGGGTGAAGTCTAAGTAATCCGCATTTGTGCTAAATGACGTATTTTACCCAATGATGGAGCGTTTGACGTTATTCCTAAGGGAAAAGTCATCAAATGGCCAAATTTGGCCAAGTCAGGAGAAGTCTGAGTATCCTGGGGGCATGGGTGTAATGGGTCTTAGACTAATTGAATGGGTTCATGTTTTGATTTTGTTTTCAGGGGCTGTGGGGTTGAATTTGGAAGTTGGGGTTGAAAGTAGGCACGTTGGGCCGTTTGGCGAGCTGGGTCGAGCTCGTCGAACCGCTCGGCGGTTCACCAAAGTTCTCCTTATCGCCTTTAATTTCATGCTTAATTAGAAGTTGGGCTCTATAACTTTCGGTGAGAAGCCTGAGTTCGCCGAGTGCACTCGGTGACTCGCTGAAAGTCCTTCTTGATCGCCCTTTCTGCACCCCTAACCCCTAAAATGCACTATAACTTTTGGTGGGCTAGTCCTTGCTCGCCGAATGCTATCGGCGATTCACCAAAAGGCCCTTCCCATCGCCGACATACCATTTGTCTGAGAAAATTTTGAGCCAATCCTTTTGACGAGCCCGATCTGGCTCGCCGAACGGTTTGGTGAGTCTGTCTACAAACTATTTTCTGCAAACTTTGCTTGAACTGTTCTTAATTCTTTTCGATGTTTTAGCAGATATGGCTAGAACCAACCTTGACATGCCGCCTCGTAAAAGAGCACGGGGTATAACTATAAATAAATGAGAAGCCAATCATCCCAAGATGGGGAAGAATAGAACTTCCTAAGGGAGGCAAGAGCAAAGGGAAAAGGCCAGCATCTCAGGTTCCGGGGCATGACTCCGATAGTGAGGGCTCCCAAGCTGCATTCTCTGAGCTGGATGACGATCAGCCATTACAGTCCCGGCATGCTGAGATACGTGCTAGATCTCATCCTGATTCAGCTAGAGCCCCATCAACTCCTTCTCCAGTAGATACAGTTCCAGCTCCGGCACCTCCTGTGGCTCCAGTGCCACCAATAGTTCCTCCTTCTTGAATTTTTAATAGATTAAAAGCTGATGGGTTGCAGACTATTCTCGAGGAGAAGTTGTTATCTATAGAGGGCCTTGAGGGCAGATACTCCACAGTGAGGAACACCTTTCATTTACATCAGTTTTAGCAGTTCACCAGGCCCTGAGGCCCCTACATTCCTGCATGGGTCCGGAAGTTTTATACCATATACGGAGAGCTGGTGCCCAAAGGGAAGAAGAAGGCCAGTGCCTACAGACCGGTGAAGTCGGTCATGGTTCGAGGAAAGGAAGTAGGGTGCAGTAGTGAGTACATTAACATTGTACTCAACATGGATCTAGCTACTACATTTGCATATGAGGGCTTGCCTATTACTCAGTCCCTAGATGATTTGAAGGGCTGGTTGGCACCTCTGATTTCTGATACCACCCCGAGGTGGATCGAGGCAGGAGCCCCATCGAGAAGAGAGACCTGAATATTGCTGCTCGATTCTGGTTTGGATTCATCAGCAGCACTATCCTGCCTTCTCAGAACGAGTCCATCCTCCGGCACCCCAAGGTAGCCTGCCTTGGGTCGATCATATCTAGGAGGAGCATAAACATGGGGATCCTTATAGAGTAAGAGATGACCATGAGGGCTAAGCAGCGCCATACCTCCCTACCATTCCTAGTGTTGATTACAGAGCTATGCCGGCGTGCTGGAGTTTCTCGTGAAGAAACGAGAGATTTTGAGGTGACTCCCACTTTCTCCATAGATATTCGGCATATAGAGGCCGAGTACACTTGAGAGGAGGTCGATAGGAGGAGAGCAGCCCCAGTAGACATTGACTCGATACTTGGAGAGGCATCTTTACCAACTCCAACCTTCAGGTACATCTGCTCCCACTTCTTCCTCCTAGTCCCCCGGTACCTCTACTGCATCCCAGCCCAACAAGATTACTCAGCCTATGATCCCGAAGATGGGGAACCTGGCCTATTTAGCTGATGTGAGGGTGACCCGACTAGAGGGTGCAGTCCCATGGATGATTGAGAGTGCTATCCTTGTTGCACTGACCCCCTTCGTACTTCCATTGACACTCTCACTGTGAGAGTTAAGGCTTGTGAGAGCAGATAGGATGAGACTTTTGAGGTTACGGCTTTGAAAGATGAGGTTGCGGATCTGAGGAAGGATGTGGACTACTTGAAGTCCACTGACTTCACTTCCTTATTGGAGGCAGAGAACAATGTAGGTGCCCCAGAGACTTCTGAGATTCCTCCGGCCACCACCGGAGACGCACATAGGGATAGCACAACAGCTAATGAGTCGGAGGCAGAGACCGACGAGGAGCAGATAGAGGTGAGGTAGAAGAGCATATATGGAGACCTTCTAGATCTAGATGAGACGATTGTACAGTCGGTTATCCAGACATCGCTGACAGAGACGTCTATGGCAGCTCCTAGTGGATCCGATATTGTTGACGTGACTCCGGGCACTGATGCCCAAGATCAGAGTGATGCACCGGGCATTGATGCCCCGACAGATGGAGCGACTGTTTAGACAGGATTTCTCTTTACCTCCCTCTCTGTCTTTTTTTATTGACTTTTGGATATTTTTCTTGCATTTGAGGACAAATTGCTTTTTTTTTGTGGTGGGCTGAGGTACTTCCATACCTACCTCTTGTTTTTTTGTCAGTTTATGTATATATATTGGGTTTTAAGCTATATATTGTGTTTTGACACTGTTTTTGTGAATGTTTGAGCTTGTGGCTCCTTGTTTTAATTGTAAATGATTTCTGGACCCTTCCCAAAAATTGTGTGCCACCTCTTGTGTATTTAATTATGGCTGTTCTTGTGCGAATTTGATTATCGGTCTTGTTCAATACCGATGACTTGAATGGTGCTCTCAATCTAACAAACATGAATGTGCGGCTACGATGAGGCCAAATGAAGTTGCATAGACAATATGTGAACTTTTTGCATCTCGTTGTGACTAGCCGATATTCGAATGAGTCTCTTGTGATGCTCATTGCACACTAGCAAAAGTGTGGAGTCTTGTTTGACATTTGGTGCCAATGCCTTATGTGATGAGCTTACCGTGAATCATGTATGATGACACCTAGAATTTTCCATGTTGGTTCGGTTGACCAAGTGATGTGAGCTCTTGAAATGATCTTAGGCAACAATTTTAAAAGAGTGAAACAATTTGACATTATACCTATTTTTTGGCCTACCTTATCAGTATGTGATCTTTGCTTGAGCACCTTTTGAGCCTTAGCCTTTTCTTGGAAGAAACTTGATGAAATTGTGACCTTTCTTTATCCCTTCACCCTTAATCTTCATGAAATGTAGTTCGTTTGAATAGCCAACTTAGGCCAAAAGCCTAAGTTAGGGGTGTGGTGAAAAGAGAAAGTAAATCAAGAAATGCAAAGAAGTCCCTTTTGACCCTTGGTTTTGAAAAAGATGGAACCTCTCCATACAAAAAAAAAAAGAAAAAAGGAAAAAAAATGAAAAAGTTTGAAATAAAGTTGCAAAAAGAAAATAGGGTGTCCAAAGTTTCATGGAAGGTGAATAATGGGATGACTTTGTGAGCATGAATGAGAATGATGAAGAAAGGGAAATAAAGTGTTGTTCATACCACATTTCATGAGGATAACAGCCACTGAGCCTAAATGACCATACCTTTACACTCAGCCCCGTTACAAGCCTTGAAAAGACCTTTTTGAAATTGAGTGAGCTGAAACAAGTGTTGATTGGAAAATAAGGGCAAACATATGGGTGGAGTCATGCATGTGTTCATCTTTGTGAGTGTGAGTGTTGATTGTGATTTCGGAGCTATAAATTGTTGAACCATTGTGTGTGAATATGAAATCATCCTGTGTGTGAGGGCATTTGAGTACCTTTGTTGAGCTTGAACTTGCATTTGAAGCAAGTATGGTGAACTTGAGAATCTTTGATAATGGTGAGCCATAACTTGAATCTTTGAGTGCACAATTGATCCTTGCATGAGTAAGTTGAGTCTTTTTGTGTGCATTCATGATTGAGTCTTGTGTAGCACTATTTGAGATATCCTTTTTGAACTGTTGAGCTTGAGTTTTACTTGAGAACAAGCAAAGGTTTAAGTTGGGGGGTGTTGATGAGTCCACGATTTGGACTCATTTAAGGCTTTATTTGGATAGATTTTGTGTCCTCAAATGCTTGTTTTGTGCTAATAACTGATGTAAAACCCTTGATTTCCAGGTGTTTGGATCAAGGAACAAAGCATGGACACTAACTTACAAAAATGAACTAAGCAAGTTGAAAGAGCGAAGAAATGAAGGCCTGGTGATCGTCGAGTCCTTTTAGCGAGTTGTCGAATAGCCATTACACCGCCTAAAGTTTCAGTGTGCCAAGCCCTGAAGGAGAAAATCAATTTGGCGATAGAAGAAGCATTAGGTGTGTCACCGAGTGGTTCCGCGATGCAGTGTTGGATCGCCCAAAGTTACAGAACTTGAGGATGTTAAAGGCCAAAGCAAAAAGGCGATGGCCCTGACCAAAGGGCGGATCGCCTAGCTAATCGGCGAGCCCAACTTACTACGCCGAATGGCCCTTTGCAACATATTTTTGGTGACTATAAATACATTTTCAAACATTAATCTTCGGACCTTTTATCATAATCTTAGTTTCAATTTTTAGAATCTTGAGTTTTGAACTATGAGTATTGAGAAAAAAAATTCCTTAGCTTTGAAGAATTGAAGTTTTCCATTTTTTGAGAAATTTGAAGTGGGTCTTTGAGATTCTTCAATTTGAACCTTTGTAAAGACGAAATTAATCTTGCCTTGTTGATGGAAACACAATTTGGTAACGATTTCTATCTTTTTATGATGTCTATATAAAACCCCAATTCTTGGGGTGTGATTATGTAATTATGGGTTGATTTAGCTTGTGGGTATTGCTAATTGTTGGTTTAAATGTTGTTTAAAAGTGATTTCAATCAGTAATTGTGGTTCAACTTAAAGGGTTGTAGTTGCAAATGCAACTCTACCTTCGTGTTTTTGGCTTGCTCGAGACAAAGGTTTTAACACCAAGATTACTGAATTGATGGTCTGTGGGTATTGGGTTGTCATGGGTTCAGCTCGAGAGAATGAATCCTAAACTCTTTTCCACACATTCAGCTCGAGAGAGTGAATGGACTAAATGGTAGGCTGTTCTTATTTGCATGCTTGTTGGTGTTCGAGAGAAACCAACTTGATTCGGGGTAAATTGTTCGAGAGAAAGTTTATCCTCTCTAAAGTCTAGCTTATTCACTGATTTACAGTTATTCACTAACAGTTGCAATCACCCATTTGTCTATATTAGCCTATATTCCAATCACATCCCAAGAACCCGTCTCATTATTTGTTAATTCGTGTTATTTGTTGTTGTTGTAGCTAATAGTTAAAACCAAAACCCATTTATTTGACATTCGTGTCACCCCTTAATTTGAATTATGTTTTTACTCGTAAATGTCTATTCCTATGGATGATTAGAACATATTCGTACTTTACTTTTGAATCTTAAACATGTACCACTCCCTGTGGAATTCGACCCCAACTCATTTAGTTAGGTTATTATACTGACTAGCGATCGTTGACACTTAGAATTAGATAAAGTGTACTTGAGACGTTAAATCAGTGTACTTTGGGTCTTGACGATTTTTCATTTAGCTCAATATGTTCAGTTTTAGTCAATTGTTTTATTCAGCTATTTTACACTATATATTCCATGTACTGATATATTCGACGCTACATCATTAAAATGATGCAGATTCAGGTACTCATGATAGCAAATGCATCATTCTGGTCATTTCTATCTAGTTTTAGTATGACTTCCTTATTTTCGAAGGGGTTTAGTTTATCTTGAGTATTAGTAATTAATATATATTGTTAGTAGAGTATTTAGGTGGCTTGGGTTCTTGTTCCGGTGACGTATCTTTAGTATGTTAGAGACTTCATAGACAAGCCAATGTAGTTATAACTTTCAGCACTGTTTTACAAACATATATATATATTATTCAAATATCCAAATCTTTAAGTAAAGTATTATAGTTTGTTTCTAATGTTCTTGCAAGCTGATCTTTCAAAAGTTTCTACATATGTTTCATAGCCTTCAGTATAATAGTAATTCAGGTCAAGGCTTTGCTTGGGACTAGCAATGGTTCTACGAGTTGGGAAATTTCAGGGTGTAGGCTCGGGGCATGACAATGATGAGGGAGTTAAGGAGGACAAAATTGGGCTCGTTGCCTAAGTGTACACCTCATTACCCCTAAAGGTTATTGAAGAAAAAAAATGGGTAATCAATTCAAGAAATTTATTGACTTGTTTAGTAAATTATCCATGAATATATCATTGGTGGATGCCCTA
The DNA here is from genome assembly GCA_029582545.1 of Solanum lignicaule. NCBI lineage: Eukaryota > Viridiplantae > Streptophyta > Magnoliopsida > Solanales > Solanaceae > Solanum > Solanum lignicaule. The sequence continues at coordinate 5,001 of JAJOOF010007789.1, read as the reverse complement.
TTGTAAATATCAGGGTATGTCAAGTTTATGAATGAGTTGCTGAAAAAAGAAAAGGGTTGTTGATATGGACATAGTGGATGTGTCACATCATTGTAGTGACATTATGGAGAGCAAAAGAGAGAAGAACTAGGAGCTTTTACCATTTCATGCACTATTCGGGTATAGGTTTAACTAGGCCTTAAGCGACCTTGGGGATAGCATCAATTTGATGCCCCTTGTGATTTTCAAGACGTTGGATTAAGGATCTCCTAGCATCAATTTTCATCTTTTGGTGTAGATTGGTTTGTTTCAGTTTGGTTGGTTATGATGACCTTTTTCATTTAAACCAAATAGTTCTAGTGATTGTAATTCTCATGTTAGTTCAGGGTTAAGCTCGAAAAAATATTTAGTGTGAAATATTGATCAGTCACACCTCAGTTAGGGCATGAGAACATAAGTGGGTGACATAATTATAATATGCATAAGTGGATTCAGACTTGAACTTTATAGATTTGAATTTTAAATATTATCATAATTCATTTAATTTACAATATTTGACATAAATTATTTGTAATTGATACGCTTGAAATACACCTCTAAATGAAGTATAAAGCGATCGTTGTTTAAATATAAGATGGTCTTTATCTCTAAAACCCTTGGAGAAAGTAAAATTTGAAACGTTCGATTTTGTCATTACTTACTAACTATGACTTTGATTGTTATAAGTAAGAATGCAAAACTAAGGTTGTGGATTCTCATGTTTAGGTCATCAAAATGATCTAGTTGCTTTTACGAAACCTTAGTTTAGTAATCTTAGGAGTAAAAAATCAACTTTATTTGGTACAACTAGAGTTATTCTAGTTCATCTAGAAGATATCGCCCTAAGTCCACATGGAACTTGAATGTTACTTTAACAATTGTTAACACATGTCTTTAGTAGATTATCATTATTAAGTCTCAAATTCTTACATTGAACACAAGTCCCAACTCGGTATGTTTAGTTATTTTTCCTAATCTTAACTAATTTTCCAAGAAAGTAAAGAATATAGGAAGATTCTAATGTAGGCCTTCATTAAAATGAATGAAAGAACTAATCATACCTTAAGAATTACTATCTATGAAACTATTTCATTGTTAGTTCTTTTTTGGGCTCCACTAGTTGTCTGGTTAGTTACCCATAGAAAGTGCAAAGACTAAATTATAAATAAAAATACCTATGTTTACAATGATCAAGAAGAAGAATCAAAAACCAAAAGATTAACTTCAATAATCATAAAGAATAAATGAAATCACAAGTGTATTGTTCTTTGTCCCAAAACACTCAAAAAACTTTAATAACCCAAAGAAATCAATATTCAAGAACTCCTAATAGAATTCTAAAACTAGATATTTATAGTTTCTAAAAATATCAAATCAAATTAGAAATAAATTTGTCTTCGCGCCACTGCAGCGCCGCATTCTTTGTTGTGGTTGCAACAACTTGGTTGTATTGGGTAGTACGGTGATTTTGTCGTGTCAAACTTGCATTGAGTAATAGGTGATATGCGGGCTTGCGGCCGCAAATCTTCATCGTATAACTAACTTTTTCAGGAACCATTTTGCCTCGAGTTGCAGTTTCTGAACTGGTGATGTGGCGCACATGTGGCCATGTGACCGCATCATTTCGTCTGCATCAACATCAATTTCTATAAACAAACTGGTTACTTTGTTTCACCTTAGACACTTGTAAATTATAAAAGGAAAAAGACATAAATTTCCCTCTTAACTTATCTCGAAAAGTCACTTACACGCTTAAACTATCATGGTGATCTATTACACACCTTACTATCAAAAGTGAACTTATTTACCCCTTAAAACTGACGCAACACAAAAATAAAAACTAAATGCATCAGTAAGAAATTAAAGTTCAAAAATAATTAAAGTTCATTGATATTGATAATGGTGATGATGATATTTGGCGGTGGATGGCGAAGAAGAAAAATAATTGAAGGTGATATAACAGTGGTGAAGAACAAAGAATCAGTGGTGAATAAGGTGGATGAACATAATTTTTTCGGTGAGATGAGAGCTGGAGTGGGTGAGATTTAGTTATGAAGAAGATATAATTATTAAAGAATTTGAATAATTAATTAGTATAAATATAGTTAATAAAAGAAAATTTAAACAAAATAAAAAGGATATAAAAAATTATAATTTCTAACATGGCGTTGACGTAGCATTGATGTGGCGGAGAGTGTAATACACCACATCCTATTAGAGTGGTGTTATACGTCTCAAGGTAGTATTAAATTAATTTTTAAATAGTAAATATGTGTAATAAATTGTCATAATAGTTTAAACGTGTAACTGCTTTTTCAGGACAAGTTTATTGGGAAATTTATGTTTGTTTCCATTATGAACACTTGCCTTTTGGGGTTAAAACCACCATAATTATCACCTTTTTTTCTTTTTGAAAACGCATAATAATGTAAACTTTAGGACTAGATAAGTAGGAAGATTACTCACTTATCAATATTTAATTAGTAATTCTTTTTACATGTATATATTGTGTTGGGCTAAAGCTATTTTCTGTTGAATGAAATTTTGAAGAATTATAATTATATATGCATCACCTCATGTTCACAACATTAATTGCAAGTTGGAGACTAATAAGTAGTCCCCACCATGAACTACTCCTAGGCAAAAAAGTATGAGAATGATCACCTAAAAGATCCAAACAAGATATCCCCTTTCCTTAGATCTCACTACCTCAGTGCATATATGTTATCTTTTTGCATGTGTTGTGTCCTCAAAAATCAATCAAATATCAATTTCAGTACAACCCATCTCCTAATTATGCTCCTCTCCACCAACTACTTTTATTTCTTCTTTTCACAGATCCCAACAATCCCTCCCCACCTCCGCACCCTGCCTTGCTTGGTAATTTTTAGTTAAAGTTGTACGCATAATGACTATTTAAAGTTGAATTTCAATAAAAGTTATCTTTCAATTTCAATTTGTTGCACCTATTTTGACTTGACACGATATTTAAAAGAGTAGACAAAAATTTTATATTATGGTCTAACATTAAGTAGGCATTGTGATTTTATCTCATGATTTCTTATTTTCAAATACAAAAATTAACATACAAGTTTCTATTATGTAAAAGAAAAACTATCATTTTATATCTACAAATCATTTATTTCATATGTACATAAAATTTATAGTTGATAAATTTACTTTTATCAGCCTTTAAATCATTTATATCGGATATTACTATTACTCACCATCATAAATATTATTTCTATACACAAAGCTATCTCATTTTCGTCACATGTCTCTTTAGTTATTCTTTACAAAAATGTTATTTTTATTGGTAGATATAAATATTGATCATGTTCAATTTTACTTTTTATTATTTATATTTCATTTTCTTCTCATTCTCAACTTTTACATCATGTGATTCCATGCAAATTTTCGTATTATATATTTTATTTCTTTAGTATAATTTTGTTAGTATTCTAATTTTTTAATCTAAAGTAGAATCTAAGTTTATGGACGTATGTTTTTTTCTTTTCTTTTCTTTTCAATCACATTTATGTATGTTATGTTGAAATTTGACATAAGAGTATTATGTTAAATTTTTTGTTTGAATTTAGAACTTATGTTATATTTTCAATTTCATTTGTTTTAGGAGTATTGACTCAATATTTTATATTGTGCTTCTTTTTTTCACGTGATATATTTTATACCATAATATTAAAAAATATTTTGACAAATTTTACATATCTTTATTTAAGATCATAAGATTCAAAAATATTTTTATACTTTATTAAATCTTGTGTCAAATTAAAATCAGACAAACAAATAAAAATGGACGGCATAAATTTTTTTTGGTTGAGGATTATCTAAATCTCACAACTGTAATAATAAAAGGATAATTATAATATGTTTTTCCCAACATCATAATTATGATATAAATCATAACATCTCCAATTAAATAAGTTCATGGTTTGTCTCCAGTAAATTCGAAAGAACCTTTAATATATGGATTTTGGATAAATTAGTTAGTATATTTTAAATAAAATTTAAATTACAAATTAATACAAGGTTTGTGTAAAAATAATTAGGTACAGAGTCAAATATTGGTGGCTCCCCTTATTGTTCTCATAATTTTTTATTTGTGCTTGTAATCAATAAATAATGTGTATTAACTTTTGGTATTTGTGTCATTTATAATCTTTTTTTCCTAAACATTGTCATGTAAAATAGTAAAAGGTGATAAGACTCTGTTTTCATTTCCTCAGACAGCTATAACCCACCCTCTCCTCTAAAATTAATGAAAGGACCTAACCACCCATCACTCCATGTTTTAATATTTGGTTGTTGAATCTCAAATTCTCTAAAATATTGAGAAGATATATATATATATATATTTATATCAAGATGCACCCTTCAACAAAACAAGATTAATGACTTCACCAATAATTCATATAACCAAATAGAATTTAGAAACCAACCTCCTTGAGCTATAGGAGGTGCAGAAGCAAACAATGGGATTTCAATTTATAATTTCTGAATTTTATAATAATAATAATAATAATAATTGAATTTTAAATTTATTATTTATACATGTTTAATAAATTTATTAATATTAAAGGGGAAAAGGGTCAAAAATGCCCTTAAACTATGTGAAAGGAATAAAAATGCTTTTCGTTTATAGTTTGGCTCAAAAATGTCCTTACCGTCAATACTTTCGCTCAAAAATGCCTTTGCAGTCAATATTTTGGTCCAGAAATGCCCCTATAGTTACAAAATGGGTCAAAAATGCCCTTTTTCGAATAAATATATTATTTTTTACTTTTAAAAGACATCTTTTTCCTAATTAAAATATTATTAAAGAACACTATTCTTATTTTCTTTCTTTTAAAATCACTTTAACAAATAAAAATATAGGAAATATTTTTGTTTCTTCTTAATCTCATTTTATTAATTTAAATAGAATAACTTCATATACCCTTTCGATAGATAATATATGTCATA
>JAJOOF010007788.1:0-25846 GCA_029582545.1 Solanum lignicaule | reverse complement strand
ATTGCTTATGGTCATTTTAATTGCTTCCGCGACCAAGGATGTGTAATGATACGCTATGAGGCTTGTTTGGGGTTCCTTCGGGTTCCCCATTCGCCGGTCACGTCTAGGCCCTAGGCTTGGGTCGTGACAAGAATTGACTATAAGTATGAGCTTTGTGTGTATACAATTCGATTGCTTTGAGAGTAAAGTAACAACATTATAATCTAATTGTTGTGTTGATTGGATGATTATCCTCATGTACACACTTAGGAATGAATAGAATGCAATGTGAAAGGTTTGTCACATGTAATGATTCTTAGGTTTGAAGACTAGTCTCACTTATTGAATCTAGGAGCTATAGTATGAGTTCGTTGGTTGGGTGTCAAGACATTCTTCCTTAATTATCAACTTAAGTCAAGACTTAATATAAACTCAATGGGAATTTATGCTTAGCACCGAGTGGATATGACTGAGATGGAAGCTTTTACACTAGTTGAGTTTGGCTTCCCAAATGGGTTCCTTTTACACTATTTGAGTCTAGGTTCCCAAAGTAGTTGTCTCATGAGACAAAAACCTTCTACCATAGTTGAGTCAGGGATTCTAGGAGCAATCTCCATATCCCATAAACTATGTGCCCACATAGGTCTTTAGCTTGTGGATCCACGTAAGCTAAGGGTTTTAGTTCTACCTTAGGCAGCAAGTAGGACAACCCTTTTCGGTGTGGGGTAGACACTGGATTCCATGATTAAGCTATCATGGTCTATGTTGGTTAAAGCTAATCCTGCTATGATAGGATGAACTAGAATTGGTGTTATGAACTATAATCACTTAATGAGTTATCCTTAGTGTGGATAGGAGTATGGGATGTTATCCATACATTGCACAAGGTTGCTTTGATGGTTCTTATGGTTTGTTTCCACTATGTTGAGGTGATCACTTTGTTGAATATGCTTGTACCTCAGGCTTTCACACTTATCTCTATGTTGGTTCATGAACTTGGTAAAGTGCATAGTTTTCAACTCAGATGTCCCTTTTGAGCATCTTTAAAGGTTTTTATGCATATTTGCCATACTTGCTGCATTTTTATACTAACCCATATTTCTTCAACATTTTTCTACAAAGTGTAGGTTCTGGAGTTTAAGGCGATTCCTCCTAGTTCAAGCTTGGGTTGACTACTCATCAAGCTTGTGGTATGTCCTTCTGGATCCTAGGACAAGAGCTTTATTGTTGTTTCATTTCTTTAGTTGTACTAGACATTTTCATAATCTCTATTGTAAGGGCTGTGACCCTCTTATTTTGAGACTCCGATTGTATTAGATGGATTATTAAGACTATATCTAGACTTCAACTTTACTTTTATAAAAGATTTCTTAAAGACTTGAAAATGTGTTTCTATTCTTTATTATTGTATACTTATGTGATGATGTTATGCTAAGAGTCTTACTTGGGTCCCTTTTTGGGTTCCATGTACCATGTTACGTCTAGGGTGTACCCTTGGGTCGTGACAAGTCAGATGCATATTACGTCCATTGTTCATTTTATGTCCCCTTACGTGGAATGTACAACCCTTATTTGGGTTCTGTCACGGGCTTCATTAGTTTGGATGTTTATGCACTCTTTCATTTGATATCGTATACTAAGTGTTTAGCTATCATATCATCTTTTATAGTTCCTGCCTCTATATTTGAGAACTTACAGTCTCTACTAAGTCCTAAGCTATCATATGCCCCCATGTCAAATGTCCAAAGGTGTTTTAAATGAGACATCTTGTAAGAAGAATTACTTGCTCAATTGTTATACATATTAATGAATCATTTACTACATGTAAGGAAGTTGCCACAAACCTTCTTGGATTACCTATATATGTTCTTTGTGCCCAAATGAAGTTCACGAGTCATATAAGTACCTATGTAGCACAAAAAAGTTAAATCTTCTTCCTATATTATTGTTTTCTACCTCAAATGATTTATCCACATGTCCACAATCTCAAAAGAGTCATGAACATCAAAAGAACAATCTCAAAGATTAAAGAGACAAGGTAAAGTGAATTTTATATAATTCTTGTAGCGACCCTTTCGGAGGGATACTACCACTTAACGAGAAACCTAATTTAATACTTGCGACATTTAAAAGAGATATTAACGAAGGGAATATTGATTTTATTCTAGTAGAGGGATTAGGTTCATAACGAATAATTTAGTTAAGGATATACATTTTGCCCATTTTAAACATTTATTTGAGATGTTAAAATTGACATGGCGCGGAATTTAAACTTTTGGCGGACAAACCTTTCCAAAATAATCTAAGCAAATAACTTCCGAGATTTTCATGCATATATAATCCTCACACTTAAAAATGATATAAAAAGAATATTACCAACTTTCGAGTACCAAATTTAGCCCGTTCATGCTTCACACAAACATCCAAACCAATAGTAAATTTAGTATATGTCACACCCCAACCCTAGGTGAGGCAGACAAGTACCATATGAACACATGCTTTACAAGTCACGGCAAATCCCCGAATCAACCTGGACACCAACAACCGCTGAGTATCATGTGCTTCTATTGGGGAGATCTACTAGTTGAGTACATGTACATGCAGCATGAAATACAGCGTCCCTAATAAGGAACGTCAGTACGAAAGAATGTACTGAATATGTAAGGCATAATACAACCATATGTAAAATGAGATTCAAGTGAAACCAAATACCAATAGATCCATTACAGACCACATTTGCTTTATACTTGTGGAATCGTGTATGTTACATTCTTTTCTTTACTTTTCTTTGCATTATAATATTTATAAGACATATGATACAAATGACCAGCTGATCAGAGGTAGAAGAGGATCACCCATGCTAGGCATTTTAATCCCTGGGATGCTGTCCTCATAATTCCACAAATTGGGATCGGCCCATGCTAGGCTTTTGCCCCTGAGCTGTCACCCTCTTATACCAATTGGGATCTGCCCATGCTAGGTTTTCGCCCCTTAGTTGCCACCCTTCTATACCAATTGGGATCAACCCATGCTAGGCATTTACCCCTGGGCTGCCACCCATAATTATATAGATTGCTTCACTTAGATTCTTCAATCTTTGAGATTGTTGTTTTGATGTTCATAACTCTTTTGAGATTGTTCTTTTGAACATAACTCTTTTGAGATTGCTGTTTTGGTGGTCATAATCATTGTTGAGATTTGGAACTATGGACCAGTAGTAGAAGACTTATGAATATGGACTTATGATAATAATAACAATGACATGGGAAGCAAATGTGACATGAACGTGTAATACTTAGGAGCTTATATGACTCAGTAAGCATTTTGACATCTCAAATTGAAGCACATATCAAGTGAAGACATTTAACATTCAGCCAAGAGATTTGAATTCTATATGATAGCTGATTACTCATTAGCTTATATCAAATACAAGGTATATATGAACGTGAAACCAAGGGAGAATGCGGACAGATTCAACTTAAGGACGAATACATATTCCAAGTAAGTACATATAAAATGTGCAATAGAGCAAGTAGGGATATTGTGAGGTAACATTATAGTCTAACGCAATGGGAGTAATAACCAATAAAGGTAACATATGAACATGTGGAAAGGTGACATATATGTATATCAAACATATAAACATATGTACCATGTGTAATCTAGGATCATTTTGATTTATATAAGGAAAATACGTGCCAAGGGTACTTTGATGATGAAATGAGTTTAAACCTTGCATGCTAATACTTGGTAGAGTAAGCACGTACATTTAGTAATAAACCTATATTAGAGTATTAACTTTAATGCTCTAGGGAGTAAGAACTGCAACTATGGATCAGTCACTACCAAGGCACTTAGAAAGCTTACTTTGTAATACAAGTGTTGGATTCATGCCAAGGAAATAGAAAATCGAATAGCCTTGCATACCTTATCCTCTGACCAATAGAACTATCACGATTCAGCCTCCCTTTTTAGGTTTTAATCTACAATATAAGTCATGATAAACTAAAATTAGCAGTTATCACACCGTGAGCCCCGTAAAACAGTAGCTAACATTGACGGATAATGAACCCATACAACCCTTAAAATAATGTGTATCATCACACCCTCCTTCTCTACCCAATACATACATTATATATCCTTTTCCAAGATTATCCAAGCTGCACCAACAACAATACACATAAAACAGCCTCAAATATTCTTTATCATACAACCAATTATTGAACTCACCACCCCCTTGAGTTCTTTATGACAGCACACCCATAATTCTTCACTCAAACTCATACATAAGGAGGAAGAAAATGGAGCAGTCACCTTACCTCAATTTCTGCAACTTTTCCTTATAACTTGAATTCCTCTAGAACTTCAACTTTCTTTCACACTTAAACCAAAGAAGAAGAAAAAAGTATTTTAATAATTAAGGAAAGTGAGCAGTAGCTTGTGGGAACTTCTGCCTTCTACTTATAATTGAGCATGAATAACATGTTTCTAGTCTTTCATGGGAGAATTATGCTAAATCCATAAGTGTTTCTCTTACCTTCGTTTAGAGATATGAGGGTTTCTTCAAGAACCCTAGAAGGAACTTTAAGGCTGTTGTTTTAATCCTTAAGAGAAAAGAGAGAGAGAGAGAGAGAGAGAGAGAGATGGAGTTAATTCTCAATATTGTGTGTTAAAAATGAGTGAGAATAGTAGCCAAAATATTTTATATTGCGCTTTCTTCACCTTTAAGAAAATCCTCTAGAACCTCCCTTTTTTTTTGGTCCATTTTCAGCCACTAATGGTCAAGTAGGTGATGCACCTGCTAAGTACATCAAGCAGCTCAAAAGGTCAAACTAGGTGATGCACCTACTTGCTTTCACTTGGGCTTAAATATCACTATTGGGCCTTGGCAGATTTTGCTGTTGGGCTTTAATTTCATTTTCCTTTTATTTAACTTAATTTAGACCTCAAGTGAGTCCATTAGCATAGGCCCAAATCTGATCCATAAACATTGGCCTTTTTAACTAGATCCATATAGCTCAAGTAGGTGATGCACCTAATTGGTCCTTTGGACTAGTCAATAAGTCAACGTAGGTGATGCACCTACTTGTCACCTACTAGCTTAGTTAAGTCAAGCAAGCAGCTTACTTATTTTAATCCATTTTCTAAATATTAATCCCTTTTGCTTTAACTTAGCACTTAACTTTCAACTTTAAGCTCAATTACTACATTACTGTCTCGAGTTTAAATACTCCCGTTGGAGTTAACTTGATATACCCATGCTGAAATGTGCAAGGCATCACATCACCTTCCGAGCTAGTTTAAACCAACGCTAATCATATAAGAAACATGGTCCCTTGCCTATACTATAAGGCTATGTCAAGTATCACAAGAATAGAACAAGCATATGCATAATACGGGCTGCTACATACACGTAGAATACGGGGTGTTACAGTATATTACAAGACTTGGGTTTAAACACCCCCCAAAAGAGCAAAACATATAGTCACACTTATATTACAACCCATAGTGACATTATCAAATTAGCCTTCAAAGCTCATGTAAATGTACAACACATAGATCATGTACAAGTCCCAAGATTTATACAAAATATGGATGCCTATATGCAAATGTGATCTTCCTTAAGGCTCTCAAAATCTCCATCTCCAATGGCCATCTTTATGCCTCCTCTCGATCATTCCCTACGATAGAAACAACTATCGTCAAGCATATAGCTTAGTGGTGTAAAACCTATAGGTTTTGAACCCTCAAATTCAGAAAGCTACATTTCACAGGTCATAGGCAGCATAATTGAAACATAACAAATAAATCAAGTAAACAATATATAAAGAGTATCAAGTTTGATATTTAGAGATCCAAATGTCAAGAACGCTCATAGCACCATTTTCCAAGAGATTCAACAACAAGGCTCGCCCATATATACATCATCTCGTCACACCAAGCACAAGCAGGTATCAATAAGGGCTGACGCTCTGTATCAAGAAGGGTCAAAGCCCAATAATCAAGAGAACCAAGAACCATATTAAAAATGGCTTTCTAATTCTTACTTGAAATGGACAACTTCCATTCTTAAGATGGACTAAAAGTTCAGAGTCAAGATGGAAAATGATCCAAATCAAGAGGCATGCCAATAATGACAAAGTCACAGCCACAAGAAGGACAAGGTCCCAACAAGAGTACCAAGTGATCAAACAATCCGTATAAGTGGGCGAGTTACACAAGCGTCTTTAACGTCTTAAAGGATACCAACACGACAATGCAAAGTGACAAGAGGTAACCAAGGTACCAAGATTAACTTTTAGATATACCAGCAGTTAAAAGAGTGCAAGTACAAGTTTATACACAAACCCCAGTGCTTAGATTAGAAACAGTCCAACACAACTTCAAGAGTTTAAATCGTAGACCAACCAACGAATCAAGGTCCTCAACTTGTTCACGAGTATATACAAACTTAAAAATACAATTAAATAACTTCGTTAATTCCTAGCAGCTCACTAATGTTGATGTAAAATAGGATTATCATCACAAGTAACCTTAGCCTGTACAAATACAACTATGCTCCCAAAACAGTAATTCTGGCCAGCCTAGTACCTCATGTCGCAACTTAGATTTGAAAAGGAAAACGGAAAAACTAGACTTTATAACCTTATGAAAGATGTAGATACATTTCTCAGGGTTGTAAAAAAAACAAGAATAACCGCAAAATATATTTTGTACAAAAACATATATTCAAAACACTAACAGTTGTACATACATGATTTGTAATTTCAAAATCTGGACAGAACTTGTCCTATGTTGCTTCCCATATTGCGAATTAATAACAGCTAAATTAGAGTTTTACATAAATATAAGAGTTGTAGGTATACGAATTACCTTTCCAAATCATATTTATTCACTATAAACTAAGTTCTAGAGAAAGAGATATGCACAAAATACCAAACACTACTCAGCTTAGAAACAGATTCTGTCACTTACCAAAATGAAGTGTGTCTCGAATTCCAACCAAAAGGGCCAAATTTTTCTCTTGTGATTTTGAAGAAAAACTTGTTAGATAATGTCCTAAGGTTCTTATACTTTAGGTGAGACGAATTTTACTATAAGAGGTGTCAAAATATAGTCTCAAAAGTGAGGCTAGTCACACGTACAGCTGTCACTAAAAGGGCTGCCCAAATAAAAGTGGGCTGCCCAAAAAGCATACATCTATATCTATATGTATATACCTAATACCAACACTTTCAATTTATATGTAATTCTAATTAGAAAATTACTTAAATACCCCCATACAATACCTTAAATTACGATCACAGTTATGTTAAGCAAGGTTGCAAATATCACAAAATTTCAAGTTCCCAAAATGAGAATAAAACATATTCTAGTAATTAAGCAATGGTAAATCGACATGCGACTCTTGGTTAGTATTTCAGGGTGTTACAACTCTCTCCCCCTAAAAGAAATTTCATCTTGAAATTTACCTTAAACTAGTCCCGAAACAAGTGCAAATAGTGGGTCCTCATGTCTTCTTCTCTCTCCCAGGTAGCTTATTTTCCAGAATGGTTCCTCCAAAGTACCTTTACTAAGGGGATTCTTTTCTTTTTAAGTTGCTTTACTTCTCGATCTTGAATTAGGATAGGTTCTTCATTATACGTCAAGTCAGGATTAACCTCAATAGATTCAACTGGAAGAACATGAGATGGATCAGAACGATATCTTCTGAGCATAGAAACATGAAAGACATTGTGGATCTTGTCTAACTCCGGTGGCAAAGCTAATATATATGCAACTGGTCCAACCCTTTCAAGTATCTCATAAGGTCCAATAAATTGGGGACTAAGTTTTCCTCTTTGACCAAATCTCATAATCTTTTTCCATGGAGACACCTTTAAGAATACTTTATCTCCAACTTGATATTCAATGTCACGCCTTTTAAGATCAGCGTACGACTTTTGTCTATCCGAAGAAATCTTTAGAAGGTCCTTGATAATTTTTACCTTGTCCTCTGTTTGTTGCACAATTTCAGGACCAACAAACTTTATTTCACCAACTTCACTCCAACAAAGAGGGGTTCAGCATTTTCTTTCATATAAGGCTTCATAGGGAGGCATTCCAATACTCGATTGGTAGCTATTATTATAAGCAAATTCTATCAAGGCCAAGTGTTTGTCCCAACTACCCTCAAACTCCATAATGCAAGCTCGAAGCATATCCTCCAAAATTTGTATCACTCTTTCCGACTGGCCGTCTGTCTGAGGATGGAACGAAGTGCTAAATTTCAACTTAGTACCCAAAACTTCTTGGAAGCTGCCCCAAAATCTAGATGTAAACCTTGGGTCTCGGTCAGATACAGTAGACACAGGGATCCCATGTAGTCTTACAATCTCATTAATGTACAATTCGGCTAAACGCTCAAGTGAGTAATCCATCCTAATTGCTAAGAAGTGAGCATTCTTAGTTAGCCTGTCCACAATCACCCATATTGCACCATGATTCCTTTGAGTGCGAGGAAGTCCACAAACAAAGTCCATAGTTATTCTCTCCCATTTCCATTCCATCATCGACAAGGGCTGTAGTAAACCAACTGGCACCTGATGCTCTGCCTTTACTTGTTGACAAACCAAACATTTGGAAATGAACTCCGCAATGTCTCTCTTCATACCATTCCACCAATAATATTCTTTGATTGTTTGGTACATCTTTGTACCCCCATGATGCATTGTATATGGTGTAGTATGTGCTTCATTTAATATTTCTCTCCTCAATTTGTCATCATTAGGGACGCATAACCTATTTTGATAAAATAAGTCACCATCCTCCGCTAATGTAAAATCAAGCTTTTCCCCATTTTGAACTTCTCTGGTCAGTTTTACAAGTTTCACATCTAACTTTTGTGCTTCTTTCACCTGTTCAAGTAATATTGGCTTTACTTGCAAATTAGCAATAACTGAACCATTTGAATCAAGTGTGAAACAAATATTTGTGGCTCTTAACTCAAAGAGCAAGAGCAAAGGACTCAAAGAAATGCTTGCGAAGGATTTTCGACTTAAGGCATCTGCAACCACACTAGCTTTACCTAGATGATAATCAATCGTGTAGTCATAATCCTTGATGAGTTCAAGCCATCTACGTTGTCTTAGGTTTAGCTCCTTCTGAGTACCCAAGTACATTGTTTCTCTCCATACAAACAATGCCGCCATATTCTTAAAGCAAACACTATAGCAGCAAGTTCAAGATCATGAGTAGAATAATTCAATTCATGCGGTTTTAATTTCTGAGAGGCATAAGAAATTACCTTCCCTTCTGGCATCAAAATGCAACCCAGACCATTGTGAGAAGCATCATTGTATACTACATATTCTTTCCCTTCAATTGGTAGAGTAAGTATACGTGCTTGAGTCAACAAGGATTTGAGAGTTTCAAAGTAATCTTGGCATTTGTCATCCCCAATAAACTTTACTTCCTTCTGCAAGAGCTTAGTCAAAAGGGAGGCGATAATGGAAAAGCATTTCACAAATCTTTTGTAGTACCCTATTAAACCCAAGAAACTTCTTACCTAGGTTGGACTTTTGGGAGGCCTCCATTCAACAACTGCTTGTATCTTACTAGGATCCATCCTCATGCCTTCGGTTGATACCACATGTCCCAGAAAAGCCACTTCATCAAACCAAAATTCACACTTCAGGTGAGACGAATTTTACTAGAAAAGGTATCAAAATATAGTCTCAAAAGTGAGGCTAGTCACATGTACAGTTGTCACTAAAAGGGCTGCCCAAATAAAAGTAGGCTGCCCAAAAAGCATACATATATACCTAACACCAACACTTTCAATTTATAAGTAATTCTAATTAGAAAATTAATTAAATACCCCCATAAAATACCTTAAATTACGATCACAATTATGTTAAGCAAGGTTGCAAATATCACAAAATTTCAAGTTCCCAAAATGAGAATAAAACATATTCTAGTAATTAAGCAATGGTAAATCGACATGCAACTCTTGGTTAGTATTTTGGGGTATTACAATTATAGGTGGTAGCTCAAGGGTTAAAATAGCTAGCATGGGCCGATCCTAATTCTTGTTCTTAAGGTTGGCAGCTCAGGGGTGGTAATACCTAGCATGGGACAATCCCAATCTATATAATTATGTGTGGCAGCTCAGGGGTTAAAATACCTAGCATGGGCCGATACTAATTCTTGTGCTTAAGGGTGGCAGCTCAGGGGTGGTAATACCTAGCATGGGCTGATTCCAATCTATATTATTATCGGTGGAAGCCTAGGGGCAAAAAGCTTAGCATGGATCGATCCCAATTTATATATTTATGAAGACCGCATCCTAGGGGTGAAAATGCCTAGCATGGGTCATTCTCTCCTACCATTGATCAGGTGGTCATTGTGTCACGTGATACAAAGTCTATAAAGAAAAGATGAGTAAACTTAAAGCCAAGAATGTAATGTACATGATTCCCCAAGTATAACCAAAGAATGTAATGTACCTGATTCCACAAGTATAAGCAAAGGTGAATGTAATGTACATGATTCCTCAAGTATAAGCAGAGGTGAGTGTAAGGTATGTGATTCCACAAGTATAATCAAAGGTTCTCTCTTATCTTTATTTATCTATATAGAATATTTATGCATTTGTACCTGATTTCGGTTGAGCTCTTACTTTACATATGGTAACTTTATGCCTTACATATTCAGTACATTCTTTTGTACTGGCGTTCCTCCTGGGGGGATATTGTTTCATGCCACAGGTACAGGTAGTCAAGCTAATAAAATCTCTCAATATAAGCATATAATACTCAACGATCTTTGGTGAGCTCTAGGTTGCTTCAAGGCTTAGCCGAATCTCTTGTATATTTTTGTGATTATATATTAGTTAAGGGGTATGATGGGGTCCTGTCCCATTAAAAGCTAAGTGTCTATCTTCTAGAGGCTTTGTAGACCAAATGTCAAAGTGAAGCGTGGTTATGTCTTGTTTCTAGTAATTAAGGCTTCAACGGCCTAGCATGTACATTTATTTTGGGCCTATCTATGTTGGTCATTTATCAAAGTACTTGACATATACTCATCAAAGATTTATAGTTATCATAGTTCCATGTACAATAAGCACAATACATAAGGTGCCTCTCCATCTCAATGGGACTTGGATCGTGAAAAAAGGTGGTATCAGAGCAGGTCATCCTAGGGTGTCTACAAAGCCGTGTCTAGTAGAGCCTTACTTATGAATGTGTTGCGCGCCACATTTATAATTGAGGGGCAGCTTGGACATTTAGGAAATGTGAACTTCCATAATCTAGATTGTGCGATAGAGCTATGTTAAGAAGTCTATTTCCACTCATATTATGATCTATTTCATCTAGATTATTCCTACCATAGTTAAGGTTAATGGTTGCCAAGAGGACAACACCAGTATCATCTAAAAATAAATTTCCAGAGAAAGGTCTCATGTAATCAAAATTCAGAGAAAGGCTTGTAAAAGTTTATGTGTTAGTTGTATGGTCTCATCTACAGTTGCATTTGAACCACTTGTATCATCTTGATTCATCTAATATAATAGGGTTATTCATATGTTGCGCAATAAATGGTTACCTAGTCATAGAGATGTGCTGCCACAGTATACAACTTCTTAGGAGAATGTGACTTGTTCTTGAGTTCAAGATTTTCTCCACATGACTCCATCAGTGGTTTAAGGATCTAATCCTATAGAGGATAGTTAGTACCTTGTCAATAATAGAAATTAAGTCATTCAGATTATGCATGTATTGGAAATAGAAGTTGTTGATTTAGCTTTGTATTAGTTAAAACATGTGGTAGAAGCATAGTCTGATATGTGAATATACCACGATGGTATTGGCTAGAGATATTCTTAGTTGACGGATGGGGCCCAATGATTAGTCATCTTCTCAGGTATAGCTGGAATTATAAGATAGGTGTGTATGATCGCCCTAGTTAGGTCAACGCGTGATCGTTATTTTTGTTAGCTCACATATAAGTGTTTCAATTGTTCATATAAAACTGTGTATTTTCTTTTCCTACTGTGATTTATGTTTTTGTTATAGAATAGAATGTTACTAAAATATGCTATATTAGATTATTAAGAGTAGAGCAAGAGTATTTGGTTAAATAGGAAATGAAGGAGGATGGTATTTAAATACCCATAAAATGGAAGGATGATCTAGGTGAAGTTCCCTGATAGCACAAGAAAATGACGTATATGAGTTTTAAATGAATAGGTTACATAGGTTATGTCCTTGTTATAGAGGATTTTATTAAGCGTGTGATGTGGAAAAATACGGAGAGATAGAGAGATATTGACTCTTGGATCCTAACGAGTTGAAAAGGTGCACCATAAGAACTCCCTAAACAATTGTTTTTCTATACTTTCGTTCGACAGAGAAAACATTGTAGCATTGATGTGAATTTTTGTACCCAATCTTAATAGTTAGACGAATAAAGAGGTAGATAAAAAGATTTCATTGATAGAAGGTACATTGACCAGTGTTGTACCCTAGGGTGCATGTACATCACTTATACAAAATAAAGATGTATTATGCATGTGTATGGAGCAAACTAAATAATGTTGCAATCATAGGTTGACAAAAGGAGAGGATGTTTGATCATATATGCCAATTGTTTTTATTTGGTTCCTTTGCATGGAAAAGGGTTTGAGCACACTCACTTGTTATATCGTTACAGAAAATCCATTAGCTATCTAGGACATGCCTAACTTGTTGGGTTGTCTCAGAAAGTCATTACTACAGAAGAATATAAGAGACTTTTCCCACCCTGCCCCTAATGTTTGAATTTACTAAGAAAGCTGCTCGATTCTAATGGCCCGAACACTAGTGAGAAATATTCTCAAGAGTTAAAAGACAACCTAGAAAATCAGTTGCATATGTTTTGAGGTGAGTAAATAAAACCAAGTGAAACTGCACCCAGGAATTAGAACTAGTGGTAGTAGCTTTATACTTAAGATATGGTGGAGTGTTTTTATAGGATGTCTCCTGGTTTCAAAGGCTTGGGTTTTCTATACAATAAACATGTTATATATCCTATCGCTCAACTATTTGTAGTCATATACCCTTTATGAATCATTTTCATACATGCTACATATGTCTTAAAACACTTGCATGTGGGTGTTATTTGCTTAAAAAAAACCCGCTTAGTGCTATACGTTTTATAGGATGTTTCCTTATTTCGCTAATAACTTACCCTAAATCACTTGTCCATTTTTTATATCATTATAGATTAATGTCTCATATGCTATACACATTATAAATTACTTTCTCATGAGTTATATGTACCACAAGTTACTTGTCTGTATATCATATGCTCCATAGACCATCTACATAAATGTTACATGCCTTATGCCTACTTGTTTAAGCATTATAGGCCCCAAAGTTTATTTGTCAATGTGTCACACACTTTCTCATATTTCATGAAGTATATTTACTTATGTGATAGTTCACGTGATCATGTGATTTATAACAGCATATATCTTAGTCCACATTCTTATGTAATAATTTTTTTTTAAAAAACATCTTCCCATGTGCTAAATGTCTGACAGTTAATGATATATAGCTCACTTGCTTATATATTACTGACTTTTACAACATATGTCCATTTAACTAAAATTTCTATATATTGTATGTCTCTTATGTACAGTTGTTAGTATGCTAAAAGTACTTCTTTATGGCTCATTATTCACACATGCTTGCTTGCTTATGTGTCATAGGCTTATGTGGCTTATGCATTAATATGGTATACCCCTCTACCCTTATTTACTTAAGTTTTAAATAGTTGGGATAAAGCTTCCCCTATATCGGGATGAACAGAGGATTTTGCCAGAAAATGTTGGGGACCTAGTAAATTTTAGTACATCTCGTATATGTAGAAAATGGATAGGTAAAGTTTCCATGTTCCTATATTATGTGTCTTTCCTAAACATTTATAACATATGCATCTATCAACTTCTTCATAGGTTTGTTTCACATTAGCTAACTTGTTCTAGTATTTGCAATTCTCGTATTCCAAGTATTTGTTAGGCTGGTTTATAAAAGGGAGGGAGCGATAACTTGTGGTTTACAAAATTGTTACTTAATTATATATGACTAAGATGGAGACTTATTTTTCATTTGATTATTACATATGCTACATTTGCGGCAACACCCTATGCCCATACGTAGTTTTGGTCAGTTGATATGTTTTGGGCAGTTTGATTTACAAAGGGAACTCGGGCAAAAGTTACACACATTTGACCTTGTTTTGAGCAAGACCTCTCATTCGAGGACGAATGATCCAAAGAGGGGGATGATGTAATACCCCATAACTTCCAACACTTATACAACTAAGTGAACGTGAAAAAATATTTGAACTCGAGATAATACAAGGTGATAATTGATATTAAAGTCATAAGTACACAAGTGTGTAATAATGTTAAGATTTTGTAAAGAAACTAAGATATGGAAAATGGTGTAAAATAGGTGAGGTGCTTGATTTACTAAATTAAGCTACTAGGTGACAAGTAGGTGCATCACGTTAGTATATGGACCAAGTAGGTGCATCACCTGGTTTGACTTATGGGCCATATGGAGGCCTAAATTAAGTGATAAATTTGAGGTCCAATCTGTCCAAGAAAAGGGGAAAAAATGAAAAAGAATGGCAGTCAATCTATCCAATCCCACAAGAAATAATTTTAATGGAAAAGTAGGTGCATCACCTACAAAATTTGTGGTCTAAATTAAAGACACATGGTGGCTGAAAATGCAGTACAAGAAAGGTGGCAAAAGAGGACCTATTAAGGCCAAAAATCTGATACAAATATCTCATTTTCCTATTATCCAAATTTTATACTCTGAGTTCATATATTTCTCTCTCTCAAGATGAAACAACCACCCAATATTCCCACTAGGGTTCTAAGTATTTTTCATCTGGTATCTCCAAATTAGCCACAAGATCACCTTCTCTCCTCTATTGCTTCAAGTGTGTTGGACAGGTCTTCAAGGGAAGTGAAATAGAGATAGCTATATGTGTTGGCAGCCAAGGTTCTGCCCCTCTCTTCCAAAGATTAAGAGAAGGTTACTAAAATAATTGAAGGAGAATAACAAATTAAGATCACTAAGGTAAGGCGCTGCCACAACCTCTAATTATTAGTTTATTTGAGAATTCTAGACTTACTTGTTTATTGCAACTCGTGGGATGGTGATTGAAAACCATAAATTCAAGTCTTTTGGTTATTTAGGACTGTTATTGTATTGATTGTGGAATTTCATGCATGTACTTAGATAATTATTGTGAAAAGTTGTTAGGGGGCAATTTATAAGCTGTGTTGATGCACCATTAAATTATAGTTTTTGTAAGCTCACTACCTGTCCCATCTCAGGTACAACAATATATCTATATATATGTATATATATTATGAAGACTGTGGAGTTCCAACAAACCTCATGGGAAGGTTTTTTTCATGTCAATAACTATAACAGACATAATGTGGGACACTCAATTTGAAGGATTATGGGCTGGCTGCCTCGCTATTGTTTTGATGAGTTGAAATATCCTGAGTTAGTTGGTAAGCTTCTAATATTAACCTTGTTTATTGTTTTTTGTAGATGAAGATTATGACGTTAAAAGACAGGTTGAGACTGCGTAAGCTATATGAATTGGGAATTGAGGTATGTAAGGCTATTTAATCTCATATCTTTTGGCATGAAGTCCTATATTCTGTGTACCAACAATTTGAGATCTCTAAGTGATCCTCATGGTAAAAGATACAATGTGAGGGTATACAATCTCCAATGTAGCTAATGGTCTTCCTTATACAATCCAAATTCTCAAATTTGTCAGACTTTTTCAATACTTGTTCATTATCCAATATTGGTGTGTTTATTCTTTCAAGTACTAGTTGACAAAGGTACTTTGAACATTAAGTTTCATGAGTTATCCACCAAATCAAATGAAGTTCATTGAGTCAATTACATCCTACATTATACATGTTACATGTTTTTATATATCAGATGCATATTATGTCGATTGTTTAATTTATGACCCCTTATGTGGAATGTACAACCCTATTTGGGTTCTGTCACGAGCTTCATTAGTTTGGATATTTATGCACTCTTTCATTTGATATCGTATACTAAGTGTTTAGCTATCATATCATCTTATATAGTCCTTGGCTCTACATTTGAGAAGTTACAGTGTCTACTAAGGGCTAAGCTATCGTATGCCCCATGTGAAATGTCCAAATGTGTTTTAAATGAAGCATCTTGTAAGAAGAATTACTTGCTCAATTGCTATACATCTTAATGAATCATTTACTAAATGTAACGTAGTTGCCACACACCTTTGTGGATCATCTGTATATGTTTTTTGTGCCCAAATGAAGTTCAAGAGTCATATAAGTTCCTAAGTAGCACAATAAAGTTACATTTTCTTCCTATATTATTGTTTTTTGCCTCATTTAATTTATCCACATGTCCACCATCTCAAAAGAGTCATGAATATCAAAAGCACAATCTCAAATATTAAAGAGAAAAGGTAAAGCGAATCTATATAATTATGGGTGGCAGCTCAGGGGTTAAAATACCTAGCATGGGCCGATCCTAATTCTTGTGCTTAAGGGTGGAAACTCAGGGGTGGTTAACCTAGCGTGGGACGATCCCAATCTATATAATTATGGATGGCAGCTCAAGGGTTAAAACACCTAGCATGGGCCGATCCTAATTTTTGTGATTAAGGGTGGTAGCTCAGGGGTGGTAATACCTAGCATGGACCAATCCCAATCTATGTTATTTTGGGTGGCTGCCCAGGGGCTAAAAGCCTAGCATGGGTCGATCCCGATTTGTATGTTTATACTCTCAATAATGTTTTTCGCTACGGTTAACTTTAGCATTTATTGCGCTTAACCATTAATTTTCAGGAACCGCTCCCTTGTGACTCGACCCCAACCCATTCGGTTGGGTTATATATTACTATTGTATGATCGTAGACACTCGAATTGGAAGTTGTGTCTTGCTTACACAAACATCAGTCAGCGAGCCCGACTCACTTCGCCGAGTTGGCCCTTTACTGAAATTTTAGGAGTGCATAAATACAATTTTTAAAAGAATAAAAGGAGTTTCCACATTGTCTACTTCAGGGTTTATGAGACTTTTTACATTCCAGAACGTAAAGGGAGTAAACTATGAGATAGCCAATGATGATAACAAATCATTCTAACCAGAAAAGTTCACATGTTTTAAAATAACATACCTCAGAAAATTGACCAACACTTCAATCAACTTTCAATCCTTAAAGTACTCATAATATCTAGTGATAAAATTCAGTAAAAATATATAACATAAAAACAAAAAAATATGGGCATGCAAAGTTATTAACTCTCAGAGGATTTTCTAAAGAACACAAAATCTCATCATTGTATGTGAAGAAATGATGTTGTTGATGAACAAATTAGGGGTTTGTAAGGGTTTTTTTTTTATTGTACCTTCAACAATTACAGTAGAAAAAACTTGCTTGAATATTCAATTAACGCTTGTTATTTAATATATACTAACAAATACTTATAAAAATAATATTGCAGAAACATAATCAACAAAATTTAAAGCATGTACTCAAAAATAACAATTAATAATATAAGCATAAATTAATAACTGTAAAAACATATCAGGTTTTGTTACAATAGAATGAAACAAAATGGAAAAAATCAAGCTCACTGAATGCACAGTGTCCCCTTAAGGAAATTATTCCCCCCTAGTACCCGATATTTAAAAGAATAGATCTTCTAAGGAAAGAACAATTTTATTCACCAGTGTATTGATACAAAAAAAATTGTGTCAGTGAGTCATTACAGGAGCAAAGTACACAATTATTTAATTGTCCAGAAAAAGAAGAAGTACAAAATTTTCGTTGTTTTAAAATGAGAGAAAATTCTTCTATTTATAAACAATAAAAGGTAGTGTGAACAAATGCTTATTGTGTCTTATCGAAAAGGTCACAACCTTTCATAAAAGTCACAACTTTTAAAAAAAGTTGCAACTTTTCATAAAAGTTACAACTCTTCATAAAAGTTGCAACTCACTATAAAAGTCGCAACTCACTATAAAAGTCGCAACTTTTCGTGAAAGGGGAAGACTAGTTTTGGAAATAAATTAAATTAAAAGGGAATCCTAGTTTGTGGTAGCGCCATGTAGGCGGGTCTAGGGTTCTCTTATATATATATATATATATATATATATTTTATAATAACACGTGGATCAATAAAATAATATTATATATATTTAATTTTAAAAATTATTTATGCCACATCAAATTCTATTAATAGGAAGGGCAAGTTTACACCTAAGTTTAAGGTTGAGGGTATTTTTTTTTTATCCAAATAGGTGGATGAAAGGGTATTTTTGATCCAATAGTTGGATGAAGGGCATTTTTGAACCTTTTCCAATAGGTTAAGGGCATTTTTTACCCTTTCCCCTTTATTTAAGAGGAACATTCGTAAATAGCCAGTATAATAAACTTAATTATGCTTCATAGATATAGTTTGCATATTTACAGGCTGTAGTTACAGTTTAAACAGTCTCGTTTGTATAATTCGCGAGTACATTCGAATAATTCAGTTATTTTTGTATAAACTCGAAATAACGAATTTATACAATTACAAACATCAGAAGTGTAAATAGTTATACAAATTTTGAATTATTCTGCCATCTGATCCTACTCACTCATGTTCCAGGCATCATTAGCAGCCTAAACTAGTCTAAAACATGCATTCACTATGATTATCGAAATAACAAAAGCTGTCAGAAATTACACAACACAAACCATTGGTGCCATTTCCAGTCGAGCTGTTGCCTCAGCTGACATCCAGTATTCCTTACGAAGATTGTTAAGCTCCTCCCACCAAGCTAGAGTAGCAAGGCATCACATATGTCCTTAAGGGTACACATACAAGGATACATATCGTCATAATCAGAATAAAAAACATACAATACGAATAAAATTCAATTTTTCAACATGAACCAGATGCATAACACAACCCAATTCCACAGGTCAACTAGCATTTATTTAAGCCACCAAGCAATTTAAGAACAAGTGACTGAACCAGATGCATAACACAACCCAATTCCTCAGGTCAACTAGCATTTATTTAAGCCACCAAGCAATTTAAGAACAAGTGCCGAAACAAATTTCACTGAAAGCATGCATTCGATTACCACTTGGAACCAAGAATTTGGGGAAGGCTTGAGCCATGGTGAATGACAAATGGCTTGAACTCATGCCTCTATCTACTGTTTCGCATCTGCCATCTGTTGGCTCTGAACCATTGCCCTTTACTTCTTGAAATGGCTGAGACAACATGGCTCCATCAAATACTTTTAAGATTTTACATTGCTGGGTGGAGAATAAATCTTTCTTGAGCATTATTGAGGATTGTTGGAATAGAGAAATCACTGGCAGCCCTTGGTGGATTTTTCATATGAAATTGAAAAGGTTGACTTCTACTCTTAGCAAGTGGTCCAGAACTGAGTATGGTTGATATATTTATGCCAATGAGAAGGAGCACGAAGAAAAAGTTAGACAAGCAGATAATGCTTCTTTGAGAAAAAAGCATATCCAATCCAAGCTCTTCTAATTGAGCGCGACCTCGTCATCATATTTCTGCTTCTTTCCACCCGGTCGTACCATGAAACATTAACTGAGATCCATCTGTTGATGCCTTAAAATTTGACCTATAACCAATAAACAACCGAGATTGAGTGTTTGTTTATCTCAAGTGGGCTAGAATCAACGTACATTGATATGCATCTTTCATGGCAAAATAGCAAACAAGGATATGCAACTCATTGAGCACGACCTCGTCATCATATTTCTGCTTCTTTCTACCAGTCATACCATGAAACATTAACTGAGATACATCTGTTGATGCCTTAAGATTTGACCTATAACCAATAAACAACCGGAATTGAGTGTTTATCTCAAGTGGGCTAGAATGAACGTACAATGATATGCATCTTTCAAGGCAAAATAGCAAACATGGATATGCATCTTTGTTGTAAGCATGACATTTGCCAATCCTAGCTCCTTGAATTATAACTACAACCAACTCAAACACACCCCGATGAACATGAAAAATATACACCGACAATATTTCAACAGAAAGCCTTGAAGCAATGGTAAAGTTGTGTATGTGTGACTGAGTTATAGGTCACGGGTTCAAGCAGTGGAACCTGTCATGGATGCTTGGGTCAGCTTACATACATACACCCCCCATTTCTTTGAGTGTGGCTCTTCCTTTGACCCAGCGTGAATGGGGATGCTTCATGCACCAGGCTCCCTTTTTTTATACAATCAATCAACCAAACATTTTAACCAGAACATAATCAAATTTTGAAGTAAGACTTCTCTTCTGCAATTTCATCAATAAGTTCACTAGAAATTGGAATGCCGATCGGTTACAGTGATGAAATATAAGATGGAGAGACATCATTAATGAGGCTGGTAATTGGGGTTAATATTAAAAACGGTAAGATGGAGAGATATCATTAATGAAGCTGGTAATTCAGGTTAATATTAAAGTCGTTAAAAGCAAGGGCAAAGATGGGCCAAACGATTGACGTTGGGGGTATTTGGGGATAGATTAGGACTACATGGCTTCCCAATTCTACTTCTAGTTTCTTTTAATTAATAATTAAAAGTGCTATAATATGAAGCATGATACTAAAAGTAATTGTTCTAGATGCAGGCTTTTCTACAATTTAAAGATAATAGTGTTAGAGCCATACTATTATTTTTTTTGATAATAACCATACTATTATTCCTCCATACAACAGTAAGATGTGAGCTAAAGCTGTCACAAATTTAGAGAAAACAATGAATGGGAGAGCAAAAACCACCTAGTTGGCGTTCACAAAGCTTCCAAAACTTTTGAAGAATGGATTCATCTGGAGAGTACCCCAAAGCTTAGCTCTATGGATGCAAAGGTTGCTTTCCTGAACAGTCACCACTGTTCGGAAAAAATAACACAAACCTAGACAAACCAACACAACAAACTCAATTACCCAAAAGAGAAACATAGAAGGCACTAACAGGAGATAGGTGAACATAGATGTTTGGAATAATGCTTACCCTACATGCAAGTTGACTTGCTCGAAGACCTTCCGGAGATTTAGTAGTCAGGATAAACTCAAGTATTTCAAACAAGGCACTGGGCTAGGAGATTAAGGAAGATATAAATTGTTCCAGGACTGTGCCAAAGTTTATGATAGAGTGTAGGCACCAGTAAGTACTTGGTAGCCTCAGCAACATGCTTAAAAAGTGCCAAAGAACCTGTCAGAAAACTCAGCATCGATCCTGCACCCATATCCTGCAAATTGATCAACATTTAAATAGTAAGTTTCACGGGAGAGCTAGATACAAACAACCATAGAGCCTTAGTTCAAATTCCCAAAAAATTACTTGTTTGAATACTTGAGAGAAGTGCAAAGACCTCCCCGAATGGTCAATTAGACCTGCATAATGGACCTTCTTCACTCATGGATGGGAAGATAAATATTCAGTAACTTTTTGTGCATTCTCCTGCAAGATATTTAAATTATTTAGTTAGAACACAGTGATGTGCGAGAGTTTTATGAACCACCCTAACTTCTCTGCACAATATAAAGATGAAGATGCAGCAGTATGCATGCCATAATCATGAAGATTTAGGGTCAAGAATAATAGATTAGCAAAGGCGCAGGAAGGCATATATGTTTCTAGAACGAGTGGTGGGACAACTAATTTCACCACAAAAAAAATTAAACCTGTTGTTTTTCAACGCGAAGAGCCATTGTTTTGATTCCTCTCAAACAAAGCCAACAATCGAATGGCGCTAACCCTGCACCTTCAATATTTTGTAGGAAGTACACCTCCTTCGCCAAGCTGGTTAAGTAGGAAAATTTATAAGCAAATTATCAGAAGGATGCTTGAGATGTTCAAAGAGAAACAAGGCATCACACATCATTTACGTTCAATACGTTATACATAACTTACTAAGTCAATGAACCGATTTCTTAAACTTTACTTAACTTTATCAAGTATCAACAACAAAAAGATTTCATAAACTCAATGGCCCACCGATGTCCTTAGTGCCTTTTTGGGATCCCATTGTAGGCATGCAACAAATTTACCATGAAACCTCAATATCCCACGCGTCTACTAAAAAAAAGACCAAGAAGAATTAGGGTGTTGTCACAAATTTTGGATGTTCGTGTCTAATGTCAGCATAAGGCAACCTACGAATGAAGTCATTTTTAGTTCAAAACACCTACAAATGAAGCCAACACCTACAAACCTTAAAACAATGTATTAGGAATTATTTAAGCCAAAGAAATCATCAAAAGAAGGTCCGAGCTAAGTTGTGCGAAGCTATTGTTTTGGTCCTGCCATCACTGTCTCCTCCGCGTTTGCGGAGGAGTGCCGTGTTACTTGTCGTTCTAGGTACAGATTGTTGACCCTGAGTGTATTTGCATGCTTAAGAAGCAAATAACACCCGCATTTTGACCAAGTTCGGTATCAATCTTTACTAATTGATAGTAGGGTCGAGTCATATGAATTCATTTAGACCAACTAACATGATTAGTTGTGTAGGTGAGGTTAAATGAAGAAACGAGCGCTGAAACAGGCATTGGGAAGCACGAGATAACCCAGGTAAAAGAGCAACAATAAAGGAGAACGAAAAATGAAGAACTAAGCATATCCGTATCCCCTCCGCGTCGCGGAGAGGGAATTTATTATTTGTTCGCGAATTGGAGTTGGAGACGGAACACTCCCTATTGTGCATGCGTCGTGGAGAAAAGATGATCACCAGGATTGGGATTCTTGAAGACTCTCCGCATCGCGGACCCTGGTGCCAAATTTGGCCGATTTCGACTAAATATAAATAGACTCAAATTTTTATTTTATTATTATTCTTTTTTCTGGGTTTTGAAGAACGACGACTTTGGGAGCTTTTTCATTTGCATTTAGGGTTCATTCATAAACTATTCTCTATTGAATCTCTTTATGTTATTTAAATGCGTAATTGAGAATCTTGATGAGTAGCTAATTTCCCTAGTTCTAGGCCTGTGGCTACTGGTTGATTCTGTTTTATTGAGTTTAATGGATCAAAGTTAATTATCACATGAATCAATCTTTTGCTCTTGTTTTCACCACAAAAATAAATATCTAGTCTAAATTGAACTCGGGAGGGATAAGATGATAGAATGTGGGGCAAAAGGAGCATGATTTACTCTTAGATTTAGAATTGATTTGTATCTAGAATAGGGATACCTAGGAACCTTGCTCGGTAAGTAGACATGATGAAATCATAATGATCGATAATTGGTTCATCCTATCCCCGCTCAACTATGTAATTAGGCTGCCAATTATCGTAGGCGATTAGAGGTCAGAAGGCAATAATCATATAATTAACCCTGTAATCATCCATTCTACAAAATAATATGCATGAATCCTTAAGCTTATAAATAGAATATAAATTATATAAAAATCCAATTCACTAATCTTGATAACACTTGTTACAAATTGAAAGTATTGGAAAAATTGAATTAATCTAATCTTGAGTCCCTGTGGGTACGATACCCGCCTCTTAAAAACAGCCACTTTAATACTTGCACGACCACGTACACTTGCGTGTGCGATTTGTTTTTGGCGCCGCTGCCGGGGACTTTAGAATTAGAAAGTATTTGATTTATCTAACTTCTGAAGTTAGTGAGCAAGTGTTTACAACTTGATTTTAGTTATTCATTTTGCCGGTTGTGTTGAAACTTCAAACTGGACGACAACTAGGACTTGGTAGAGCCTCTCGCTGAACCAAAAAAAATTGTTCATTACCGAAGAAGGCAAAGACGACTCACATCGTCAAGGGGTTGCTGGGAAATACTGATCCCAACCCAGGCAACAAATGAATGCGGTAGGTACGCGTAGTGGGTTGCTGTTGGAGGAGTTGGCTCCAAAGAAGAGAAGTGTTGAATCTGTAGTTAAAGAGAGTGAGCCCAAGGAGAGTGAGACTGTTGCACAAGAAGATAGAGTACCCCAATAGCAAAACCACCTCCTCCATTTCCTCATAAGTTTAAAAAACAAAATGAGGACAAATGTTTTGGTAAGTTTCTCTCTCTATTAAAACAAGTTCACATTAACTTGCTTCTTGTAGATGTTTTGCAGGGTATATTTGTCAAGTATGTGAAGGAGATTGTGACAAATAAGAGGAGACTGATAATATGAAACAGTGGCACTTACTGAAGAGTGTAGCTCCAGAATCCAAAATAAGTTGCCCCCCAAATTGAAAGATCCGGGCAGCATTACGATTCAAATCACCATAGGGCAAAGCATCCATGCGCGAGGGTTGTGGGTCCAGGTGGGATCTTTGATATTTCCGGTAGATTTTGTGGTGTTGAACTTTGAGCCAGATCCCAAGGTTCCTTTCATCCTTGGAAGACCTTTCTTGCCCACAAGGCGTGCTATGACGGTCAATTGACAAAGTGGAAGTGCTTGATGTATATAAGGCATTGAAACTGTCGGCCGTGTATGAAGAGTTGTCTGCCATAACAGTAATAGATCTTGCAGCAGAAGCTTATTATATTGCATCCAAGGACCCTCTAGAGCGTGTGTTAGTGGGGCATGATATTTATGGGGATGCTGAAGCACAAGAATTGGTGCAGTCATGGATGTGTCTAGTGTGGGCATATCAAGAGATCATTGGGAGCCATTGGATAAGGTGCTGGATGGGAGGCAACCCATCGTGTGTGTGTTACTGGCTGTTGTTCGTAAAATGTGCAGAGATCAGGAATGCGCAGCCATAGCATGTCGCGGAGCAGGTCACAAATTTTACCTCGCTAGAAATTAATTTTTCTAGGGTGAGGCAGAACACTCTGTAACGTGCACGCATCGCGGGGTAGGCCAGGAATTTTGGATTCGACGAGAACTAATTTTTTCGTCAAAAATAAAGGAGCTCCGTGATGGAGCCACGTTGCGGAGAGTCGCTCAAATAATCTATTTTTCTGGGAAATAATGTTCTTCGCAAAACAGAAGACTCCGTAATGGAGCTGCGTCGCGGACCAGCTAAGGATAATTTGATTTTCATTTAAAAGTCAGGTTTCACCCATAATTTTAAAAAATCCGACCCGACCCCCGTTTTAATCCTAATTCTACCCTAAATTCACCACTATTCTCCCATTTTTCTCCCCCATTACCCATGATTTTCCCCCTCCCTTGTGCGATTTTTCTAGGTTCATCCGGCCTCTTTCTCTCCCGATTCTTCTATTCTCCAACATCGAAGGTACACTTGCTATAGTTTCTCTTGATAATTCATAAATTAGTGTGTTGATGTTGAGTGGTGATTGGTAGTGGATGGAAGTTGTGGAGGTTGAATTTTAATGAATATTTTGAATTCATGAGTAGAAATTGCTGATTGTTTGATCTCTCATGTGGGCATTGGGTTAAGTGTGGTTGTATGAACATTGTAGGGTGAAGAAATGGGGGGTTGTTTGATGAATAAGATTCTACGCTATTAGTGTGAAGTCTTGAGTAGCACTGTGTGCAGTGGCGGAGGGAGGATTTTCATCAAGGGGGTTCAAAAAAAAAAATTAATCACATAAATAATATCCACCAATAAATTAAACGGGTCGAATCGGATATAAATGGGTCGGATTAAACTGTCGAATCAAGAAGAAAAGGGTTTTTTAATATTTGACTTCATAATTAGGGATTAAACTAATAAATTCTAAATTCCCAATCAGCGTTTTAATTTTTTGGAACTAAACATCATTTTCTGATTGCATTATTATATTTTTAAATAAATTAAAACGCCTAAAATATAAGCTGATAAAAGAAATGCCTCTGC
>JAJOOF010007787.1:0-10345 GCA_029582545.1 Solanum lignicaule | reverse complement strand
GGTTTTCTATTTAGTGGGAAAAAATTGAGATCATTAGATGATGAGAATTTAAAAAAATATTGTCTTAATCTTGAATGTTCCTTAAAACATAATACTCATTCCGATATTGACGGTTTAGACTTATTTTCTGAATTAAAAGTGTTAAGGGAAATCATAAAAGTAGAAGACAATACTCTAATTGAGATACTCAATCAAATAAAAACACTTGATTCTTTTCCAAATGCTTACATTGCTTATAGAATAATGTTAACAATTCCCGTAACAGTCGCCTCAACCGAAAGAAGTTTTTCAAAATTAAAAATAATAAAATCTTATTTAAGATTGACAATGTCTCAAGAAAGATTAAGTGGTTTGGTTATATTATCGACTGAAAAAATATTAATAGAAGAGATTGACTACACAAAAATTATTAACAACTTTGCATCTCAAAAAGCTAGAAAAATAGATTTAAAATAAAAACATTTCTAATTTTTTTTTAAGGCCTCTAGTTTGATTTTGGCCTTAGGCCACCAATGGGTTTGAGCCGCCCCTGGTGTGCATAATGAACTTGGGAGAATCCCAAATAGACACATGGAGTGGACCTTGGCTCAAGCTGTAACATCCGGCAATGTGAAATGACTATGGAGAGGCTTAAAAATTGGAAATTTTCTTTTTTTGGAAAGAATTTTTATAATCTGGAAATTTGGCTAAGTATGGGAAAAAGGTGAGTTTTTAGCCAACTTTGAGCAGTCATAACTTCTAGCTCAAGATGATTTAGGTGTAGTTCCAGTTATGGTTGCAAAGTTCGTGGAATTATCTTTCTAACGCCACTGAGTTTGCTCGATTCCGAGTTCGTATGAGTGAGTCAGGCCCTTTGGAAGTTGGGCAGTTGGCAGGGAAATCCGTCCGGAAATTTTAAGGGCATTTTGGTCTTTTCCCTAACTAATTCCTTTGGTTATATTGTGGTGTTAGACTGATTTTTAGATCAGTTTGTCCCATTTTAAAGAGTGAGAGTGAGGGTTTTGAGTGAAGAAGAGAAGAAGAGGAGAAAGAGGAGATCAAGCAAGTTTCCGTCGTAGATATCGTCGGGGGTGATCCCTACTAGGTATGTGAGTTCATAGTGTTGGTTTGGTTCTTTCCCCCACACGCCAAACTCATTTCATTTTCGAGAAAAAAGATTGGTTGTGTTGTTGAAGATTGTTGGTTGTGTAGTTGATGTTGTTGATTGTGTTGTTGATTGTGTTGTTGAAGTCCCTTGTTGATTTGGGGCATGTTTCCGGTTGTGTTTTTGAGTTGAAATCTATTGTATGTTGAGGGGTTTATGATTCTAAGTGTTTGGGGTTGGAAACCTTGAAGTTTAGAAGGTTTAGAGTTGGATAAAAAGGGGAGAAAAGTCGAGTTTTCTGGGTAACGAGGTGGCGCGTCGCGCCTGCCAGCGCGCCCCAAAAGGGATTCTGAACTTTCCCCCTTGGGGCGGCGCGCCTAGAAGAGCGCCAGCAGGCCCCCTCTGAACTTTGAGGGCTGGCGCTCCGCGCCTTGCAGAGCGCCAAGGACGCCAAGTTTCCCCTTTCTTTTCATACTTTCTCATGCATGTTCCTTGGTATTGTACCTAGGTTTCCTAGTTAATTCCAACACTCCAAGGTACGTTTAAACGTCAAGAACTTATCCATAAACGTGTGATCATATACCTTTAATCCACAATCCAATTCAAGGCGAGTTTGTATCAAGTCAAAGTAAAGTTAGAGTCAAGTCAAGTAAAGTTAAGAAGTAAGTCAAAGAAGTCTTTAAAGTTGTTCAAGAGTCTTTATTGAACGTTTTAACTTCATTTTTTAAGACTCGAGTTTCAAGTCAAGAAAAGGGTATAGAGTTTCAAGCCAAGTGAAGAGTCTCAAGCTTCAAGTTAAGTCAAGAGCATAAAGTCGAGTCCATTTCTCCAAAGCTATTAGGGAACTATGTATTTCCCAAAGAAGTTTCTAAATGTTTTTACATTTAAGTAAGAAAGGAAATATGATTCCAAAATAGCCTTTGGGCTAGATTTTGAGTAATTATCTCAAACTAAAGAAAGATGTGTTTAAAACAGTTATGACCTAAAGTATATTTTTGGGAGTAGTCTTGAGCACCGAGTTGGGGACACGAGTTCATATTAACTCAACTCTCCATAAGAACTATGCGGCCAACATGGGATTTAACGGGTCATACATTTTAGATGATCCCGTAAGTTAAGCTAGTGGATCCACTTAGTAAAGTTAGCTTCCTATATCACGGCCAGGTATAGGATGGTCCTTGGGCAACGTGAGGTAAAACGTTGTACCACCACTAGGGCTCATAGTGGTGGTTGTCGGTTCAAGAATCTCCCACTAAAGTTATATTACTTTTATATAAGTAAAGTTGAGTTGTTATTGCTTTAATCATTAACGAACTAAGTTGTTTACAATGTTTTAAAGGCTTTATATATTGCATGTATCTTATTGCTTTATATATTGAGTTCAGTTATTCATGAGTCGAACAGAGCCAAGGTAAGTGTTCGCTTGTACTCCTTTCAAGCTTAAGTTGTGGTTCAGCTTTCCAGCTCGCATACTCGTACATTCCATGTACTGATGCCAGTTGGCCTGCATCTTATTATGATGCAGACACAGGTACCCAGGGTCAGCATCCAGCACGCCGTTGATCCAGTTGAGCACTCTAGAGTCAGTGGTGAGCCTCCTTGCTTTACGGAGGACTCTGTTGTTTTGTTCTCTTAGTTTTGTTTTATTAGGATGTTGCGGAGTCTGTCCCAACATCCATCTCAGTATTGTAGAGGCTTCATAGACAGTCAGTCAGTTAGTTTTGAGTCTCTCGTCTATGTATATATAAAATATTCTATTTTGAGACTCGAGTTGCCTTTTTAGCCAGATTTTATCAGTTGGTTGTTTTATAACATTTCATTGCATTATGTTATGCTGTCGAGTTAAGTTTTCGCTGAGTTAAGAAAGCCAGGCCAAGGGTTCACTTTGGGCCAATAATGGTCTCCGAGTGCAGGTCCCGCCCAGGGTGTAGGCTCGGGGCGTGACACAAGCTTATGGTTGGCGTAAGGCTTAAGCCATGGGTAACATAGACAACTAAAAGTTCTAAGTGACTCATCTTTGGGTGCAACACCAAACAATTTTTCATATGGAGATGTATTGTTTAAAAGTTGGGTGGACAATTGATTAATAAAATTAGCAGCATGTTGACAAGCAAATGACCAAAAACTTGAAGAGAGGGATGCCTCGTGTAAAAGTGTTTTGGCAGTTTCAACAATGTGCCGATGACGATGCTCCGCGATGGCCACTCTTTAAGGTGTATGAGAAGGTGATACAAGGTGTTCAATTCCATTTAAAGTGAGATACGGATCAAGACCTTTATATTCACCTCCTCCATCAGTATACAAAGAGACAATTTTTTCCTTAAAATAGTTTTCCACTAAGGGATGAAACTTAGAAAATATGTCTCGAACCTCATGTTTGTTTTTAAGAGTGTACAACCAAAGATACTTGGTGTACTGATCAATGAACACACAATAATATTATTTTTTTCAATTGAAAGGACAGGCGATGGACCCCACAAGTCACTAAAAAGGAGTTGCAGTGGAGCAGTACTAATTAGAGATAAGCAATTGAATGGAAGACGGTGAACTTTATTTGAACAACAAGAATTACAGAAAGTAAACTTGTTCGGAGATGAAACTGGAAGAGAAAACTTATTCAAAACAAAATTCAAGATTCTTAAATAAGGATGGCCAAGGCGACGATGCCACACTTGACGAGGAACCGTTGTAGTGGCAACTTGAACAGTAGGTTTATTAACAGTGAAATTGGGCCACTCATAGAGTCCATTCCTATTCTGATCAGAGACCAGTGGCGCCCGCGTTTTCAAGTCCTTCATAAAGAAAGAAAACGAGAAAAATTCAATGGATGTCAGATTATCTTGACAAAATTTGGATACCGAAAGAATGTTTTGTTTGATAGCAAGTGCACACAAAGTATCAGTTAGTCTAAAAGCATTATTTGATGCAACTAATTCAGTTGAACCATGATGAGTAATTGAAATTCTTTTACCGTCGCCCAGAGCTATGCCTTCTGAACCATGATATTCATCCAGATTGGTAGACTCTTTTAAGACATGATGAGTAGTATCGGAGTCAATAATCATTGATTTTCTGCAACTTGGTTACCTAAAAGAAGATTGGCCTTTGCCTCTAAATGATTGTGAGACTGTGACCGACAAACATTAGCAGTATGACCCTGTTTATTGCATAACTGACAATGAACAGGGTTATTGATGTAACGCCCTTGCACAGGAGCAGTTGTACGATTGCTAAAACACCATTGTGATGTGTTGTTGGGTCAACGAGCAGCGCGGTTGTTGGAATTGATGGATTTGTTGTGAGTTACCATAGCAACAGTTATGGCACTGTTTTCTTTCTTCACTTCCTCATGTTTGAGAAAGAGCTCATAATCAATTAGTTTCGCATACAACTCATCATAAGAGATGATAGAATCTCTTGCTCGAATTGCAGCGGAAATCTCACGAAAATTGGACCCAAGTCCACTCAGAATCTTCACCACCAGTTCATTGTTGGTGATTGTACGTAGCTCCAGCAGTAGCGAGCTCATTGTAGAGAGAGCGCACTTGATGGAGATAATCGGCTACTGGGCGGGAGTCCTTTGATAGATGCGCGAGCTGGTCACGTAGGCTAAATATTCGTGTTTGGGACTTGTTGGCATAAGTAAGATGCAGAGAGTCCCAAGCAAGTTGAGCAGAAGAGGCAGCAGCTACAGTTGCAGCAATTGTCGAATGGGCAGAAGCCATGATGGCATTCTGGATCAATTGATCTTGATAGAACCAATGGCTATAGGCTGGGTTCGCGATGTCTCTATTGTTTTGTGTGATAGTTGTGGAAGGAGCTGGGGAAGAGCCATCAAGATGGCCAAACAGATTGTGCCCGTGCATGAGCATGGAAATCTGGGCCTTTCAAGTAGAAAATTTATGGCTGCCAACAAGCTTTATCGGCAGCTAGGACACAGGATTAAACTGAACAACAACGTTAGAGTTGCTGCTAGTGGTGGAGTCCACATTCTGGACGTTCTCAGGCATGTTAAGAGAGAGTTTGCGGAGGTAGTCAGAGGATCGAAAAAAAATCTCAGGAGAGTTAAGACGAGAGCTCTGAAACCATATAATGACTTGAGCAAGATGAACCAAACGATTGTTTATTAATCAGTTATAAACTGAACTATATACATAAGCAAACTAACAGAGTCCCTCCTTCGGTGGAAACTATCCAGAGATCAGGGAAAATAAATATTAGACTCCTACAATAGTGGAAACAGAATAACTAATAATACAGTAAAATAATCTACCTATACAACAGTAGCTATAAGAATTAAGCAGTAATAAATAATGTTCTAATACTATGTACTTGTGACCTCCAAGTTCTAGAAGAATCTTATGTATATATTTTTGGCTTGCTTCCGCTTATTGTCTTGTTCTTTTGT
Organism: Solanum lignicaule; assembly: GCA_029582545.1. Lineage (NCBI taxonomy): Eukaryota > Viridiplantae > Streptophyta > Magnoliopsida > Solanales > Solanaceae > Solanum > Solanum lignicaule. Next base: position 4,853 of record JAJOOF010007787.1, on the reverse strand, counting down.
TAAATTGTTGCTTCTGCTTGTTTTTACGCTTATACTCGTTACTTGTTATTCTGGGTTACGGGTTGGATTACCTACTGGTGGGTTATAATAGGTGTCATCATGGCTCGAGAGTTTGGGTCATGACATATGCGCCATAAGGTGTTTAGGGATTTGATGGACAAGAGGTCTTGCACTTCTTGTTATTTTAGTGGTACCTCATTTAAGAAGGTAGAGGATCTTCAAGGAGGGGCTTTTATCCTTGGTCTAGTAGACCTGTTCATGCAGCTATTCAAGCGTCCGGGGGAAGTTATTTTGATCAAGGCTCCTAGAACTCGGGTCAGACTTCTCAGGGTTGTTGTTAGAGGTTTTAAGGTCATGGTAACCATTTAGTATATTCAGATTCTTCTAAGTATATGGTTGTTCCTAGTCTGAGTCTGGACAAATCAATAGAGATTTCTCTAGGTTTAGAGCGGCAGGCCGACATCAATAGTGTTTTGTAAAGCGGTCACTTCATCTCTATTTTTATAAGAAAAAGAAGTGAGTAAAATTTCCAAATTCAACTTGGAAAAATAATTCATAACAAAACACTAATATCGTTAAAACAAAATATATGTTATTTTATGAAAAATGAATACAACTTATTTCTTTTTGCCACATTTGCATTAGCTGGTCTTGATTCATTCAATTCATATTTGACCAAAATAAGACTTTTACCAAATCTAGAAACTACTCATTAATGCAAGGTAAGCCCATTTTAAGAAGAAAAAAAATTGTCTTATAATTCACCAAGTGATTTAGTTCCTCTAGAAAAACACTAGAACTTTTCTTTCAAAATGGAGAAGGTTGAAAAAGATATGGTGTTGGCATATTCACTGCGACGCCATGGATTAGAAAATTGGGAAATGGTGGCTACCGAATTCTCAAATTCCATTTCCGATCGACGTCGATGTATTCTTCAATTTTCGTCCATGGAATGTCAGGTCAAGTACGAAAGTTTAAAAGAGCGTTTTAAGATTCTATATCAAACAAATTTTACTGAAGAAGAAGATGATGATAGTGGATTCATAAAGCTGATGGCAGATAAACTTACAAAGACATATAGAGATTATTGGACAGAGCAAGTCAAACTAATGGATACTCCACTTCAGTATGATATATCTTTCTCATAAATCCTTGTTTTTTCCTTTTTGATTATTTTTTACTTGTGATGTTTGAAGAATTATGGGTTTTCACTATTTTTTTTGTTTGATCCACATTTATATGATGGTTTTACAAAAACAAAATTATCTAGGAGATACAAAATACATTCAAAGATATATATTTTTCTATGGATTAGGAGTTAGGGTACAAATAAAGCATCACTAATTGGTACACTAATTTTTTTTTCAAATAAAATATTCTTGATTCCAATTTTATCATTACAAAAAAGGAAGAGAAAAGAATAATCACTATCATTAAACATCAAAACTCCATTGTTAATATATTTAGGAAAAAATTGTCAACAATACTATTACCTATATACTTTTTAACAACGAATTTCGTAGCTAATTCATGTTTTTCTTATAAAAATCACTAATGATTGTTAGCTTTGATAATTGACCTCATATAATTATTCATTAGTTTTGGCTACTTTTATTGTCCAAATTTATGTTTGTAAATTATTTTTTTGGTGCATTGAAAAGAAAAATTAAAAAGGAAAAAAAATATTTTTTTGATAAGTCAAATTGCTTAAATGTTCCAACAGAAAAAACTTTATATTATTGATGGCGTCTTTCCAAACTAGAAATTCTTATTTATTTTTAAAAAATAAAATAAGTTTGGTGTTAGGGAAAGGGAAAATGGAGGAGAGCATTACATGATAGGAATCGAACCCTCATCAATAAATTGAAAATTTATTTAGTCAACCAACAGAGCTACTAAGATTTTCCAACTAGTCATTCTTTGTATGTTACGATCTTTATCAAAGAGTCTGTAAGATTATTTGTCATCTCTCTTCAAATGCATATTCTATTCTTCTCGATGGTTTCTATCAAGTATTTATAATTTTCACTAATAGTCATATGAGGGTGAAATTATATATATCTATATTTTTATTATAAGTTTGATAGCAAAAAAGGTAATTTGATTACTGATATCTTTATTTATGTTATGTTTATGTAGGGAAAAATCTCCTAATATTTTCAAACATGAAGCTGAAGAAAGAATAAAGTTAAATGAGGAAAAAAGTGATGACAAATCTAATGAAAAAATGGAGAATATTAATCAAGAGTTCATAAAAATCCTTGATGTGGTGAGATCTCACAAGCATTGTTGTCTTTTTGAATCTCGACTTCCCAGTCAGGTAAATAAATTGTTAATCTTTATGTTGTGGTTTGTTAACTTTATATTTGTACTTTAATTTCGAACTAAAACTTTGAGAATTAAAAAGAATACTTCCTTTCTTCTATTTCATGTGAGGTTCTTTCCTCTTTGTTCTATTATGAAAAAAAAAAAGTATTTTCTTAATTGAAACATGATTAACTTTAAACTTCAAAATTTTTTATATTTATGGACATGTTTTATTTGATTCAATACAAAACAAAGAATTTTGAAACTTGTGGTCTTAAATACTTTGTAATATTTGTGTGACTATAAAACTTCTCACTAATGGTAAAATGGAAATTTATAGCTTGATTCTTTTCAAATATTGAATCATGTCATTTATATTTAACAAGATTGATAATAAAATGGTGTTACATAAAATCGGAATGAAAGGAGTATCCGACATGTTTAATACCAAAAGTTATTTTTTTTTTCTTTTTAAACACATTGTTAGGTCAAATTTATAGTATTAGGATCATAAAACATGGATTATATATTCCTAATTAGTGCTAATATTTATATTTTTCCAAGAAGATCTATATTATTTTAAACAAATTAAGCAGCATATGGATTTACAGATTATTCAAAACAAGTTAGAACAAAATGTTTATTCGGTCTTGGAAATCGCCATCTTCTTTAGAGATCTCTTATTGATTTTCAACAATGCCATTGTTTATTACCCAAATGAAACTCTTCAGTATTCTGTCGCGCTTGAACTCAAAGACATTATTGTGAGAGAAATGGGTAAGAAATCCTTATTTTGTCGTGAAATTGTGTGTGGCTTAGCTGCAGCAAGTAACCCAATGTTGGCCAAACAAAAAATGGAGAAAAGAGCATATAATGCACGTAACAAAGCTCAAGAAGGTGAGTCATCGGTCAGAAGGAGTGCGAGAGTGAGAAATAAGTTGGCTTGCGAATTCAAGAATGATCCAGATTATGATTGCAAAGGGCAACAAAGAAGAACGACAAAGAAAAAATGAGTGAAGCTTCCTAGAAGGTGGTCGAGTTTCTAGGTGAGTTTTAGGTGAATTAAATTTCTTTTGTTTTGTTGTTCTAGTAATATTTCACAGTTTTGTGGTTCGAATGAAAAAAAGTCACATAACTGTATTAACACAATTCAGTTGATGTTGTGAACAATTGTTTGGTATGTGATTTGCATCAACCTTTTGTGTTAGCAGAACGGGTGGAGTAAATGTCTTTTGTTTAGTGACTGAATGTGGTCAGCCATGGCTATAACCTCTCCTTTAAACTCTATTATTTCACTCATTATTCTACCATTTTATGCCTTGTAACTCATGCAACCTCGCACTAGGCCATTTATCTACCCAATTCACTACCCCATAATCTTACTATTCATTGCAAGGAAGAATTTCCTCCCTATAAATAGTGATGGTCTTACTTTGTTTTGGTGTATAAGAAAATATAGAGTTCACTAAAGTGAGTGAAAAAGGAAAATCTGTATTAGTTGAAGGGGGTGTTCTTTTTATGGAGCTTTAGACTCAACTCTTGTCCAGAGTTTGCTAAGTTGGACTTTGTGGTTGGGATGTGTTGTATCCTAGATGGGTCAAATCAAGAGGAATATTACTTCTAGACTAGTGAAAAGATTTGTTGTCGCGGGCTTGAATCTCCTTGAAGAGAGTGAGATATCCACACCTCATCCTAAAGATAATTTATTTTCTTCATTTTATTTTCAATTGTAATTTTGTAATTTCACCAACAAAAACTACTTGATTTTCACATATAAATATATATCATCCTAAAATATTTTATTGACAAAAACTATACTATCTAGTCACTCAAAGAATATCTATGAGTAAATTTAAATTTGTTTTCTCTATTGCTATTTTGTTGTCATATTTTTTCTTTACAACCATGTTCCATAAACTTTTTCTTTCGAATCGTGGGTCTATATTAGAAACAACATTTTTATCACACAAAGATGGGGTAAAATATGTGTACATCTTATCCTCCTCAAACTCACTTGAGAGATTATAGTGAATATGTTGTTCACTACTAAGAAAATCGACTTCAAAAGAGGTCCGGATAAACCCATATTTGAATTGTGGATCAATTAGAAACAACATCTTTATCCCGCAAAGGTAGGGGGTAAGATCTTTGTACATCCTACTTCCTAGATTGAACTGTAAGATTATATTGAATATGTTGTTCACTACTAAAAAAAGGCCTCAAACCGACTTCACAAAAGGTCGGAATAAACTCACCTCGCGAAATTGATTCTTTAAAAAATAAAAATCAAAACGCAACAAAAAGAGAGAAAATTCCATGTCCACTTTTCAGGCATAAACCATAGTGTTATTCCCCCCCCCCCCCGCTCCTTAACTTCAATTCAAACTTTGCACCTAATTGAAGACAAATTTCATAACACAAACATTAACTTGGCACAACTAAAATTGTTACACCCACCAAAACATTGTTTTCATTTTAAAGTGAAAAGAAGAACTTCCAATGAGGATGGGGATGGGGGGGGGGGGGGGGTTGAGTTCCCACTTCCT
>JAJOOF010007786.1:0-26903 GCA_029582545.1 Solanum lignicaule | reverse complement strand
ACACGTATACCCTAGTTATTTCTCTTATCTTGATAACAACCTAAGTTGAGTTTGATTATTGATTACTTATTAAGTTCTTACTATTTGTTTTACACAAAAACTACCCCCCTTTAATTACCTGTTTCTGGAAATAATTTGACTAATCGAAAATAATTGTTGGTTAAAGTAAAGTCTAAACCATTTTCCTCGTGGGATCGAACCCAACCTACAAGTTGGGTTCTTTACTTGATAACGATCGCTTATGCTTCTGTATGGAGGTGTAATTTGAGCGTATCAGTAATCGCCACTAGTGTACTCAATTCTAAGCATAAATTCCAGGGAATAGTCATTAATCATATTCAACCTTATTATCCATGGAAAGGTACAATTAACTAGTCAATCCAAGATAGAATTCGTATTAGAATGACTCCTAACTCTTGATTCAAATTTAGTTTAGAAAATCTTTCAACCCTATGAATTCTTTATGTCAGAATAACCTTTCAAAACAACAACAATGTTTCTTTACTCAAAACAACCTCAAATAATTCATATCAATTCCATCAAAAGGACATGAATATTTTCATAAATTTATAATTCATAGTTCATAAACTTAATCATGAGTTTGTAGTCTAAAACTCATGGGGCTTGCATGGGTTCATAGGAATTTAAATCAAAAGCATGTAATTACCACAATTCGTGCATAAATAGATAGAAAAAAAAAATCAATTTGGTCAATATTGTTAAGAACCTATGAATATGGAATAAAAGCATAACTTTGATCAGGAAATCTAGCTTTGAAAAATTGGAGAATTTAAGAACCCTAAGGGGGAAAGGACTCCATAGGTGAACACTAACATACCTTGATGTTGAAATCCCAAGAAAGATGGTGAATTGGAGGCTTGAATGGAACCCTATATCTTCTTCTTCTTGCTTAGACTTAGAGAATTTGGGATGATGATTTTGGTCAAGTTTTGTGAATTTAGGAGAATGAGTTCAAATAGGTAAATTGGGGGCTTAAAAAGCTTTATATAGGGCTTAGGGTAGAAGGTAAAATGACATAGTATTTTGTTAACATAATTAGAAAAAGACCCAAAATCCCCTAGAAAATAAATGTTGTGCCCCTGATGAGTCCACAATTTGGACTCATTTAGGGCTTCATTTGAAAAGAACTAGTGTCCTCAAATGCATATTTGTCTTAATAACTGATGCAAATCCTTAAGTCTTAGGTATTTGGAGTTTGAGGCAAAGCATGGACACTACTTGGCAAAAAGGAACAAAACGGTTGAAAAGACAAAGAAAATAAGGCCTGAGGATCGCCTAACGCATTCGGCAAGTCACCGATGGCCTTAACCTCACCTAATGTTCCAGTGTGTTGTGTCCTGAAGGAAAAGGTCAAGTCGACGATGAAAAGGAGCAGTCGGCGCGTCACCGAACAGTTTCGCGAAGCAGTACTATATCGCCCAATGATCCAGAACGCGAATTTGTTGAAGGCAAAAGCTGAAAGGCGATGAGGCAGATCAAAAGGGCGGATCGCCGAGTACATCGGCAGTCCCGACTAACTGCGTCGAGTGATCCTTCGCAGCACATTTTTTTGACAACTATAAATACTAGTTTGAATTTTTATCTTAGTATACAATTTCAGATACAACATTTTATTTTCTAAGTTTCAAGTAGAGAGACCTTGTTCTTAGCTTTTGAAGATTTGAAGACTTCCAATTCCAAGAAATTGGAAGTGGGTGTTGAAGATTCTCCATCTTAGAGTCGATTGAAGTAAATATAAATCTTACCCAGTTGATGTTACTTCGATTTGGTATCATTCTCTTCCTTTTTTCTATGTCTAGCTAAAACCCCAATTCTTGGGGTGTGATTTTGTGAATATGGGTTAAATTTCCTATTGGGTATTGCTTATTGTTAGTCTATTTTTTGTTTAAATATGATTTCATTTAGTATTTGTATTTGAATTTAATGGGATTGTAATTGCTAATACGATTTCATCTTAGTGTTTTTGGCTTGCGAGAGAGAGAGGTTTTAAAATTAAGACTACTGAATCGATAGCTGGTGGTTATTGGGTCGTCATGTGTTCAGCTCGAGAGAGTGAATCCTAGGCCTTTTCCCACACATTCAGCTCGAGAGAGTTAATGAGCTGAGGCGGAGGCTATTCTTACAAGTGGAAACTCGGTGTTCGAGAGAAACCGAGTTGATTCAGGGTAAGTTGCTCGAGAGAAAATTTACCTCCTCTAAAGTCTAGCCTAGTTACAAATGTTCAGGAATTGATTATCAATAGCAATCACCCGATTTGTAGTTTATTCTTTATTCCTATCATATCCTAAGAATCTCGTCTCCCTATATTCGCATCTTTACATTTTCACTGTTTTAGTTGTTAATCGACTACAAACCCCCCATTGATAATTGACGTTTGCGTCACCCCTTAGATTTAGTATGTTTGTATTCGAAAATGTTTATAGTTATGACTAATTAGAAATAAATTTTATTTTTTTATTAATTCTCGAAACCATTCCCTGTGGGAACGATCCCAACCCTTGGTTGGGTTATATCACTACATGCGATCATTGGCACTTTAACCAAAGTAGTGTCCTGATACGTGAAGTCAGCCCTATCTACGGTTTAACCTATGGTTTGTAGGTCCTTCTATGGACCGTACCGGTCAACCGTATATAGATTACTAGGAATTCAAATGTTACTCAATGTTGACGGAACCCTATGTACGGCTCGTAGGTCTTCTTATGGACCGTACATACCAACCATAGGACCTAACTTTGACGCTCAAAATTTCTCCCAAGTCTGGGACTCACCTACGAGACCTATCTACCACTCGTACAAATATTGACGGACCATCCTGGTGGACCATTAAAAGGGTATTGGAACTTGATTTTGTTAAACTTATTTTCCCACGACCTACGGTTGACATCTATGCCCCATAGATGGGACCCGTAGACACAGACACCAGACGAAACTGCATTTTCCTTCTTTTTTGAATCCTAGGTGTTACACGAGATCCATTAATTTTTTTAGAAAAATATATAAAATATAAATTTATATAGCCAAACAGATTACAAAAATACATTTAAAAAAATTGATGGAGTCCCTCATCCACGAAGAGCCTATATGGAATTGAATGATGATATTGTTGAGGGGGATCTCCTGCTTGCCCTTGAAGTTTGCAATTAGAGGCATATGACGTTTAACCTCTACGTGTTTTAACATATTTTTAGCTTTAAATGTATATTTCAAACCTAATCTTTCTTTTATATTTATTTCATTTTTTAGTAGATTATACTTGAGAACATTGAAAATCACAAACATAGTCGTATTTTAAGATAATACTTTTATTATTGATTTTGCGAGAAAAATGGAAATTACAAAATGTATGTTATTTGTGTTTTCATGTATTTAACATTTAAGTAGTATTTTATTGTAGGTTACTTTTAAAATAAATATCAAAAGATCAACCCAATGACATGTTGCCATCTGATAAATTTTATCTCAATATTTATTAAAAGCATATTCCATGGGAGAAGAACATTCCACTCTTTTCTAAAAAGCTTTTGATATTATCAAAAATTCATAAGGGTATTTTAGAAAGATTACACCCTAAAAAATACATTACACTTTACCCTAAACCTAGACTATAAAACAGTAAGAGTACCTAATGAAGGATTAAGAAAAATCGGCCGCAATATTCATCTTCTTCACCTTAGATGAGCGCTGGGAAATGATATAGTTTTGTCTTCCCTCATTATTAATAAACCTCCACCATTTCTGTCATTTTTAGGAAAACAAACGTTGTCCGTTGTTATTGAAGCAATTTTTAGTTGTTCAGGTATAATATTCATGAATTTACATTTTATGAATTTTTGTAACTATACAAAAAAAGTGTTTCAATAATTTTATGTTATTATTCAAAATCTTAAATAACTTGTAATATATGTGCGACAGATGTGTTCAAAATTAATTACTCAAACTTCCTATTAAGAAAATAACTTCGAATAACTAATTTAAATTGTTCTTACCATGATAAATTAAAAATAATTGTACTAGAAATTTGTAATAACACTCCTCCAATTATATTATTAAATTCCCCATTTAATTCCCCATGTTAAGATTAAAGATACTAATCAATAAATTAAATTACTGATTAATTTAATTCAATAATTAATTTCCTTTACATCAGTGCTTAACTTATTTCATGTATCATATTCATACATCATCTTGCAAGGTTTGACAAGATGAAAACAAATAAGCTTCTCAAAAAGACATATCATCAATCTCTATATCGACACTGGCATCACTCCCATTATCATCACTACCTTAAACACATCATCAATGGACTCTTGAGGATGTTCCTCATTTTTGTAACCATCAAACTCCAGAGGATTCATCCTAGAGAAGTCCCTCACTCTAGTTTCTGTCGTACCCACATTTGGGTTCACGGGGACCAAAGACTCCCTATTGGCTTGAGCCAACACTTGAAAGGCAGCTCTAAACTCTGCATTAGTCACTTATTCAACAAAAGGGTCTACCGGAACTTGAGAAGCTTGAGGAGCTTCCCGTTCCACATTCTCATTTCTCCTAATGTATGCTCTTCGAGGGGCCATATCTTGAAAAGCATCGGATAAGGATTAGGAGAGACACATATAGAGTTACACTCTATCGCATGACTTTTAGAGTAATGAAAGAGGTTGAGTTTCCTAACCATCTTATAAGTTCTCATTCATAAATGTGGCATGCTTCACACTTATGAACAGAACTCTACTTGACATTGCTTAGAGACTTCCTAGGACCTTTTTAATCCTTATGCTCTCATACAAAGTTTCATATGACCCAACGTATACCCTAGGTATAAATGGTGTATAAGACCTCGAGAGGCCCTACGCAAGCCACTTAGCATACATACAAGATATTAAAATTTAACTGAATTCAAAGACATTTTTATATCATAAAGAGTTTGAATAGTGGAAGTCTAACATAACTCTCAAAGTCATCTACTATATCATAAGGAAAATGATTGGGATGTAAACCATACATCACATACAAGTCCGAAATGAAAATGACACAAAGCAATAAATGAGTCTTGAACCTCGAAACATTAGGACTCACCAGTGTTCAAAAGCTCAAAAGGATCAACTAGCCATGAGTGTGCAGAATAGGACCGTCGGACCCAACATTAGTGAAAGAATGTATACAGAAGTATGCATTAGTATATGAAATGTACTAAGTATGATAGAAATGCATACGAGTTATGAAATCATGCTAAAAATGACTTTATATGATATGCAATGACCAAACTAAATCATAAATTAACATGTTAGAAAACCTAAGTCATAATCATGGTGAATGCAAGTTAAACATCTTTAATACACATTTGAGATACTTTTAGAAAGTCACCTTAGTTTATTATTGTTGGAAGTTGACCATTAACCGACATACTCCATGTGAGCTATAGCATGGAATCCGGTGTCTATCCCACACCAAAAATATATGTCCTTAATTTCCAAGGTAAGAACCTTAAACTTGAGCTAAAGTGGATCCACTAGCTTATGTTTATCTGAGCAAACCTATGGTGGCACATAGTTATGGGACATGGGTACTCACCGCTAGGAAACTCAGTACTAAGCACACATCCTAGGGAATAGTCATTAATAATATTCATCCTTATTATCCATGGAAAGGCACAAGTAAGTAGTCAATCCAAGCTATATTTCATATTAGAATGACTCCTAAGTCTTGATTCAAATTTAGTTTAGAAAATATTTCAACCGTATAAATTCTTCATATGAGATATACCTTTCACGACAAGTACATTGATTCTTTACTCAAAGAAACCTCAAATCATTAATATCAATTCCATATAAAGGACATGCATATCTTTTATAAATTCATAATTCATAGTTCATAAACAGAATCATGAGCTCATAGTCTAAAACTCATGGGGCTTGCATGGGTTCATAGGAATTTAACAAAAAAACATGTAATTACCTCAATTCATGAATAAATATATAGAAAAAAAAATCAATTTGATCAAGATTGTTAAGAGCCCATGAACATGGAATAAAACCGTAACTTTGATTGAGAAATCTAGCTTTGTAAAATTGGAGAATTTAAGAACCCTATAAAGGAAAGGACTCCATACGTTAATACTAACTTACCTTGGTTTAAAAGCCCAAGAAAGATGGTGAATTGGAGACTTGAATGGAACGCTAGTTCTTCTTCTTCTTGCTTAGACTTGAGAGAATTTGGGAAGATGAATTTGATCAAGTTTTGGGAATTTAGGATAATGAGTTCCAATGGGTAAATTGGGGGCTTAAAAGCTTTATATAGGTCTTAGGATAGAAGGTATAATGACATAGTATTGGGTTAACATAACTAGAAAAAGACCCAAAATCCCCTTTAACATAAATGTTGGTCCCCATCTACGGTTGAACCTACGGACCGTACTGGTCAACCATAGATACACTACTGGGAATTCAAATGTTACTCAATGTTGACAGAAGACTATCTACGGCTTGTAGGTCTTTTTACGGACAGTACATACCAACCATAGGACCTAACTTTGAACCCCAAAATTTCTCCAAGTCTTGCACTCACCTAAGAGACATATTTTTCACTCATACAAATATTGATGGACCGTCTTGGTGGGCCATAAAAGTGGCATTGGAATTTGATTTTTAAAACTGATTATCCCACGACATAAGTTGCCATCTACGACCCATAGAAGGGACCCATAGACACAGACACCAGCCAAAACTGCATTTTCCTTCTTTTCCAAATCAAAGGTAGATCCTTTGGTTATTTTAGAAAAATATATAAAATATAAATTTATATTTCCAAACAGATTACAAAAATACATTTTTAAAAGTTGTTGGAGTCCCTCACCCACGAAGAACCCATACGAAATTTCATGATGATATTGTTGGGGGAATCTCCTACTTGCCCTTGATGTTTGCAATTAGAGACATATGATTTTTACCCTCTACGAGTTTAAATATTTTTAGCTTTAAATGTCTATTTTCATTTCACGCCCCGAGCCTACACACTGGACTTGGCCGGCACTCGAAAATCATTGATGACCCCAAGTTAACCCATTGTCTGGCTTAACTATTAGAGAAGAGTTACTCATAATAAAAGCACTTTAAAAAGTAAATTGTAACTCAATTGATAACTTAGAATGTTTTAAAAATAAACATTCAACTAGCCAAAGTGACAACTCAAGTCTCAACATAAACGAATGAAAATGAAAAGACTCATGAACTAGTGTTTATCTATCTATGAAGCCTCTAATGCTATGAGGGATTATGGGACAAGACCCCCGATCATCAAAACAAAACTGAAATAATAAAATAAAAAAAGGATCCTCCGAAAGCAAGGAGGCTCACTAAATAACTCTGGAAGTCGACCGGATCAACAAAGTACTGGATGTTGATCCTAATTACCTGTATCTACAGCATAAAATGATGCACGCCAAATGGTGTTAGTACATGAAATGTACGAGCATGTGAGGGGAAATCTGAAACAAGACATAAGCTTGAACTGGAACTGAAAGAAGCACTTACCTCGTCTCAACTAAACTCAACTCATTCTGTATAAAGCAAAGATAAAGATGCAATATAAAGAAAATCTTTTAAAACAGTAGATAGCAACTCAATGTATTGAAAAATACAATAATAACTCAGTTTTGTATATAAAAATACAAGTAACTCTTTGGGAGATTCTCTAATCGAAAACCATCACTATGAGCTATATGATGATAGAACGTCTAGCCCATACTGCCAGAACTATCCTATACTTTGCCAAAGGTATAGAACCTACTACTAAGTAGATCCACTAGTCTATGCTAAAAAAGAATTAAAGAATCATCTAAAAAGTATGACCCTTTCTACCCATGTTGGCTACATGGTTTATGGGGGTTATGAGTTGTATTAACTCTCCCACATATTGGTGCTCAATACTACTCCCAAAATATACTAGCTCATATGTTTTCAAAAACATAACTCTTTCTGTGGTTTGAGATTATGACACAAAAATTCTTCTCTTAAAAGAGATGGTTCTCAGTACTGCTCATGAAAACTATTTTGGAAAATGGTGTTTCCTCTTTTCTTAACTATAAAATATTTCTCTTGGGAATACTTAGTTCTATATCATTTTAAAGAAAATTACTCAACTTTACTCTTTCTCAAACTCAAAACTTACGTCTTAAAACAAGTTCAAAAGATTGTAAGAAGGCTTCTTGAAATGACTCAAAGAACTCTCAAGACTTGACTCAAGCTCTATCTTGAATTTGAATTTAAGTATTCAAGGTTAAGATTCATTTTTATGAATGATTTCTAGATGTTTAGAATTAGTTTAGATTAGTTAGAATCAATATGGAGTGAAGGTACACTTTAGGAGAACTTAGACAGGTAAAATGACGGAAAAAGGGTGGGGGCAGGCGACCCTGGCGCACTGCTGACGTGGGGCGCCAGCCCCTAAAGTTCAGAGGGCATATTCTAGTGCATTGCTGGTGTACTGCCACAGACCCTCTGGCGCATCAGGGGCGCATCAGGGGCGCATCAGGGGCGCACCGCGCCTGCCCCACCTTAGGTCAACCCGACGAATTTTTCAACTCGTTTTTTGATCTTAACTTGACTAAAATCAATTCTTTTTGTCAATTTCTTCTTAGATTCAATTCCCAAATACATGTACACAAGAATTTACTAAAAAACAACTCTGAAACTCGATATGATTATCTCAAGAACGAGAACAAACTTCAAGCACACTAATCAAGAAGTCAAATTCCTCAAGTTTAAGAACAAAACTACTCTTAAAATGACATCATTGACGTGTGGGTGAACAAACCAGCACTATGAGAACTCACATACCTCTTAGGGATCAAAAACCTTGGAAAAATCCACAATGAAACCTCAAGAACTTGACGAACGCCTGGACTTTTCTCCTATTTTCACCTCTTTTCTCTTCTTGAACTCTTTTCTAAAACCCTAGTGTAGATTAGGGTTGTGTAAACTAAACCAAATCAGTGTAGACCCCTAATTTCTTACTAAAAACTAATTAAATATGATAGGGTAAGGAAAAGACCAAAATACGCCTCATATTTTTGGGTAACTTTCCTTAACTGGACAACCCGACTTTAAATAAGCATATCTCCCTCATACGAACTCGAAAATTAGGAAACTCTGTGGTATTGGAAGGAGTATTTCAAGACCTTTCCTTTGATAGGCTACCTAACTCATCCTGTACTAAAAGTTATGGTCATTTGAAGTTGACCCAAACTCATAACTTAAGCATAACTTGCAAAATTTAAGATTTTACTATTTCCAATTTAGTTCTTTCTGATTTTAGATCTTTCAAATAGTGAGGTGTTACAATATCTCGCCCTTGGGAATAGTCGTCCTCGAATGAGATTTCTCTAAGTAGACTAGGGTGGTAACATCTAACACTCAATATGTAAAGTAACACAACATTTCAACTAACATAAATGCCAAGAAAAGGATTAGTACCTTAATTTGGAATTTATCTGAACTCAAAGAGATGTGGGTATCTCTTCTTCATATCTTCCTCAGATTCCCAAGTAGCTTCCTTAATAAACTGATTCCTCCATAGAACCTTGACTGATGCTACCTCCTTGGTACTTAACTTGCGAACCTGGTGAACTAGAATATGAAAAAGAATCTCATCATAAGATATACTATCATTAATATTAATATCTTCAGTAGGTTTGATAAGTGAAGGATCGCCCATACACTTCTTCAACATTGAAATGTGAAATATCAGATGGACTGCTACTAACTCTGACAGTAGTTCCAACTCATAGGCTACATTTTCAATCCTCTAGGATATCCTATAAGGAACAATATATCGGGGACTAAGCTTCCCCCTCTTTTAAAATCTCATAACACCCTTCATGGGTGAAAACTTCAAATAAACCCAATCATCTACTTCAAACTCTAAGTCTCTTCTCCTAACATATGTATAGGATTTCTAACGACTCTGCGTTGTTTTTAACCTCTCTTGAATAGTCTTAACTTTTTCCATGGCTTGATGAACCAAGTTTAGTCCTATCAACCTAGCTTCACCAACCTCAAACCATAAAATAGGAGATCTATATCTTCTCCCATTAAGAGACTTATAGGGAGCCATCTGGATTCTAGAGTGATAACTATTGTTGTAAGCATACTCAATGAGAGGTAAGTGATCATTCCAATTACCCTTGAAATCGATCACACACGCCCTCAACATATCCTCTAAAGTTTGAATTATGCGCTTTACTTGACCATCTGTCTGTGGATGAAAATCGGTACGAAGGTTCATCTTTGAACCCAAACCTTTCTGGAAAGACTTCCAAAATTGCGCGATGAATTACGCACCTCTATCTAAAATGATGGACACCGAAACTCAATAAAGTATGACTACCTCTTGAATATAAAACTTAGCATAATATTCTTCTAAATGGGTTGTCTTTACAGGTAAGAAATGGGTTAATTTAGTCATTCGATCTACAATCATCTAAATGGAATCATGTTGCCTGCGAGACAGTGGTAAACCTGTAATAAAATCCATATTGATCATCTCCCACTTCCAATGTAGAAGATCTATGTTCTGAGCCATACCACCGGGCCTCTGGTGCTCTACCTTGACTTGTTGGTAATTCGGGCACTTAGCAATGAACTGCAATACTCTTTTTCATACTATTCCACCAATAGACTTCTCTTAAGTCATGATACATCTTTGTGGAACCCGGATGGATTGAATATCTGGAGCTATGAGCTTCCTCCATGATCCTATCTTGGAGTTCATACACCATTGGTACACACAATCTACCTTGATACCTCAATACACCATCTCCCTTTGTTCAAAATTCATCACTTTTTGCTTATGAACATTTGTCTTCAATTCAAGAAGAAAAGGATCTTGATATTGTTTCTCTTTCACTTTAGACAGTAATGATGATTCAGCCCCATTCATCACCACTACTCCTCTTTCATTGGAATCCATTATCCGAATGCCCAATTGTGAAAGTCTGTGCACATCATTGGCTAACTCTTTCTTGTCTTTCACAACATGGGAAGTTCTACCCATAGAAAACCTGCTTGAAGTATCAGCAATGACATAAGCTTTACCTGGGTGATAGAGATTACTCATGTCATAATACTTGAGTAATTCCAACAACCTCTTCTGTCTGAGATTAAAATATTTCTAACTAAACACATACTGAAGACTCTTGTGATCGGTGAACACATTCACATGAACACCATAAAGATAGTGACACCATATTTTCAATACAAATACTACATCAGCCAACTCTAAATCATGGGTTTGGTGATTCCTCTCGTGAATCTTAAGTTGTTGAGATGCATAAGCTATAACCTTGCCATTCTGCATCAATACATAAACCAGTCCAACTCTGGATGCATCAGAATACACAAAAAAACCTTGTGTACCCTTTGGTAAAGCCAATACTGGGCAGTATACAACCAATTTTTCAATTCCTGAAAGCTTTTCTCACAAGCTTCATACCATTGAAACTTAACTGTTTTCTGCATCAACTTGGTCAACGAGAATGAAATTGATGAAAACTCCTCGATGAACTTTCTATATTAGCCAGCCAATCACAAGAAACTCCTAATATCGGTGGAGACGTGGGTCTAGGCAAGTTCTGCACTGCCTCTATCTTTTAAGTGTCAACTCGAATCCCATCACCATAAACATTGTGACATAAGAATGCCATAGACTCCAAACAAAATTCACACTTAGAGAAATTAGCATACAACTCTCTATCATTGAGAGTTTGAAGAACTACTCTAGGATGACTAGCATGATCCTCCTCATTCCTCGAATAAATTAGAATGTCATCAATGAATACTATAACATATGCAAATAAGGATTGAATACTCTGTTCATAAGATTCATGAATGTTGCAGGAGCATTAGTTAGGCCAAAAGACATAACCAGAAACTTATTATGACCATAGCGGGTCCTGAAAGTTGTCTTAGGAATGTCACTTTCTTTTACTATCAACTGATAATAGCCTGATCTGAGGTCTATCTTAGAAAAAAAAATGGCACCCTGAAGTTGATCGAAGAGATCATCAATTCTTGGAAGAGGATACTTATTCTTGATAGTAACCTTATTAAAATAGCGGAAATCTATACACAATCTAAGAGAACCATCTTTCTTCCTTACAAATAAGACAGGAGTTCCCCAAGGTGAGACATTTGGTCGAATGAAACCTTTTTCAAAAAGATCTTTCAACTGTTCTTATTACTCTTTCAACTCTACTGGAGCCATTCTATATGGCGAAATTGAGAAATGACGAGTATCAAGAAGAATATCTATACCGAAGTATCTCTCAGAAGGGACTCCAAGAAGATCATCTGTAAAGTCCTCTGGAAACTCACTAACAACTGGAATTGGCTGAATAGGTGGTATCTCAACACTAAAGTCATTAAATCGTACTAAGTGATAGATGCACCCCTTGGAAACTAACTTTCTCACCTTAAGGTATGAAATAAAATGACCCTTAGGCACTGCTGAACTACTGATCCACTCAATAACTGGATGATTAGGAAACTGGAACTTAACTACTCGAGTTCTACAATCAACTGAGGAATAACAAGCATGAAGCCAGTCCATACCTATAATGACATCAAAATCTACCACATCTAACTCAACTAAGTCGACATGGTGTCCTTGTGATTGATGAAAAATGGTACAATCACGATAAACTTTCTCAGCTAGTATAGACTCACCAACAGGTGTAAAAGCATTCAAGGGCGCAAGAAGTTGCTCAGAAAGAATATCAAAATTCATGGAAATATAAGGAGTCACAAAAGAGAGACTCGCTCCTCGATATATAAAAGCATAAACACCAAAAGTAAAGACTTTGATAATACCAGTGACAACATCTGGAGAATTCTCTTGTTCTTCGCGACTGATGATAACATATAGACGGCTTGCCCCTCCGTTTGTCTCTGAAGTAGCTCCTCTAGGTGCAACTCTGTCTGGTGGACCAACTGAAGAAGATTGGGCTCTATTGCCCCTATTTCCACTGCCTTGCCTATTCTTAGGGCACTCTTTCATGAATTGACCATCTTGACCACACTTGAAACAACTAGGGGAGCCATCACGACACACCTCTGAGTGGGTCCTACTACACTTAGCACATGTGTAAGTCCCATTTACTCCTTGTGCCACACTACCTAGAGAGTGTGCAGGTCTAGCTCTGAATTTTTGTGAATTCTGATTGTTAAAATCACCTTTGTTCCTTGGTGCAGGTGCACTAGAAGATGATGGAGAAGATCCCCTTTGCTTTTGTTGAAAAGACGA
Source organism: Solanum lignicaule (assembly GCA_029582545.1). Lineage (NCBI taxonomy): Eukaryota > Viridiplantae > Streptophyta > Magnoliopsida > Solanales > Solanaceae > Solanum > Solanum lignicaule. The sequence goes on along the minus strand of JAJOOF010007786.1, from coordinate 13,586 downwards.
CTAGTTTGCGTTACTCTTCTGTTGTCTGGATTCATTTCCTGTCTTAGCCTTCTTGTTTCGGGACTCTTCTCTATCTCTCAGCTTATCTTTCTCAACTTGTTGCACATGGATCATCAGCCTTGCAATGTCCATATCCCCTATTAGCATAGTTACCTTGCCCTCCTTACTTGACAGATGAGATAACCCAGCAACAAATAGATTCATTCTACTCCTCATGTCAGCAACCATCTCCGGGGCATAACGGGATAGTTGGGTGAACTTAAGGATATACTCATGCACACTCATAGATTTATGCTTGAGAGTAAGGAATTCTCTTACCTTTGTCTTTTTTATCTCATGGAGAAGAAAACGCACCATAAAGGCTTCCTCGAACACAGCCCAACTCAGAATTGGTGCACCCTCAGCTCTATTCTTCTTCCATTGGTCAAACCAAATCCTAGCAACACCCTTCAATTGGTATGCAACTAGTTCCGCTCGCTCAACATCAATAACATGCAAAACCACAAAAACCTTCTATAACTCTTCAACAATGTTTTTCAGATCCTCTGTGAAACTTGAACCGGTGAAGCTTGGAGGATTCATCCTTAATAACTCACGGATCCTTGAAGTATCAGCCACGTCATATCGATTCTCTCTCTGTTGTCCAGTTTGGTTGGTCACCATTTGGCTCAACATCTAGATAGCTTCCCGATACTCATCATTAGTGACCTTTCCTTGAGGTTGCACTTCTGGTACATTGGGTACCCCTTGATCCTCAACATTCCTTCTAGTAGGACGACCTTGGATAGCTCTTCGTTGAGGAATGATCTAAAAGATACATGCAAGCACAAGTTAGAAATAAACTTTTATAGAGATGAACTTTATCGTATGAGAAGAGTAAGAAATAAGTGAGATAGTTCCTAAATGTTGCATACTCCTTATTGTAGATGTGGCACATTTCACACCGATAACTAGGACTCTACAAACATGGCTTCATAGACACCCTAGGACTCTTGAACTCTTTACTTTGATACCATGTTTGTCACATCCCGAGCCTACATCCTGGACGTGGCCGGCACTCGAGAACCATTGATGGCCCCAAGCGAACCCTTGGCCTTGTTTAACTCTTAGCGGAAGACTGACTCATAATAAAAGCACCTTAAAGAGTAAAATGTAACTCAATTGATAAGTTAGAATGTTTTAGAAATAAATATTTAACTAGCCAAAGTGGCAACTCAAGTCTCAACATAAACAAATGAAAATGAAAAGACTCATGAACTTGTGTTTATCTATCTATTAAGCCTCTCATGCTATGAGGGATGATGGGACAAGACCCTCGATCATCCTAACCAAACTGAAATGGTAAAACAAAATAAAGGGATCCTTCGGAAGCAAGGAGGCTCACCAAATAACTCTGGAACTCGACCGGATCAATGAAGCATTGAATGCTGATCTTGATTACATGTATCTGCATCATAAAATGACCCAGGCCAAATGGTGTTAGTGCATGGAATGTATGAGCATGTGAGGGGAAATCTAAAACAAGACATAAGCTTGAACTGGAACTGAAATAAACACTTACCTCGTCTCAACTCAACTAAACTCAACTCATTTCAATATAAAGCAGTGATAAAGATGCAATATAAAGAAAATCTTTCAAAGAGTTGATAGCAAGTCAATGTTTTGAAAAATACAATAATAACTCAGTTTTGTATATAAAAATTCAAGTAACTCTTTGGGATATTCTCTAATCGACAACCATCACTATGAGCTATCTGATGATACAACGTCTTTCCCATGCTACCAGAACTGTCCTATACATTGCTGAGCTATAGAACCTACTACTAAGTGGATACAGTAGTCTATGCTAAAAATCATTAAGGAATCATCTAAAAAGTATGACCCTTTCAACCCACATTGGCTATATGATTTATGGGGGATGTGACTTGTATGAACTCTCCCCCATATCGGTGCTCAATACTACTCCCAAAATATACTAGCTCGTATGTTTTTAAAAATATAACTCTTTCTGTGGTTTGAGATTATTAGTCAAAACTCTTTCTCTTAAAAGTGATGGTACTCAGAACTACTCATTAAATCTCCTTCGGAAAACAATGTTTCCTCTTTTCTTAAATATAAAAGCATTTCTCTTGGGAATACTTAGTTCCCATATATCATTTTAAGGAAAATGACTCAACTTTACTCTTCCTCATACTCAAAGTTCAAGTCTTAAAACAAGTTCAAAAGATTGGAAGAAGACTTCTTGAAATGACTTGAAGAACTCTCAAGACTGGACTCTTAGCTCTACCTTGAATTTGAATTTATGGATTCAAGTTTATGATTCATGTTTATGATTGTTTTCTAGATGTTTAGAAGTATTTTGGAGTAGTTATAAACAATAGCGAGTGAAGGTACACTTTAGGAGAACTTGGACGAGTAAAATGACGAAAAATAGTGGGGGCAGGCGACCGTAGCGCACTGCTGGCGCGGGGCACCAACCCATAAAGTTCAGAGGGCACATTTTTGCGCATTGCTAGCACGCCGCTCCAGACCCTCTGGCGCACTGGTGCGAGCCGCGCCAGCCCCTCCCCAGGTCAACTTGATGAATTTTTCAACTCATTTTCTAATCTTAATTCTACTAAAATTGATTCTTTTTCTCAATTTCTTCTTAGATTCAATTACCCAATACACGTACATAAGAATCTACTCAAAAACAACTCTTAAACTCGATACGATTATCTCAAGAACTCATCAAACCCATCCTAATTCAAGAACGGGAACAAACTTCAAGAACACTAATCCATAACTCAAATTCCTCATATTAAAGAAAGAAACTTCGCTGAAAATAACATGATTGGCATGTGCGTGAATAAGAAAAATACTATGATAACTCACATACCTCTTAGGGATCAAAACCATAGGCGAAATCTGCAACGAAACCTCAAGAACTTGACGAACGCCTTGACTTTTCTCCTTTTTTCTCTTCTTTAAGTCTTTTCTAAAACCCTAGTGTAAATTAGGATTATGTAAACTGAACCAAATCAGTTTAGACCCCTAATTATTTACTAAAAATTAAATAAATATGATAGGGTAAGGAAAAGACTAAAATATCCCATATATTTTAGGGTAACTTTCCTCAACTGGACAGCTCGACTTCAAATGGGTATATCTCCCTCATACGAGCTCGAAAATTAGCAAACTTAGTGGATTTAGAAAGAGGATTCCAAGACCTTTCATTTGATATCTTATGGGCCACCTAACTCATCCTGGAGCGAAAGTTATGATTGTTTGAAGTTGACCCAAACTCATAACTTAAGCATAACTTGTAAAATTCTAAATTTAGCTATTTCCGATTTAGTTCTTTCTAATGTTAGATATTTCAAATAGTGAGGTGTTACATTTCAAATCTCATATTATTTTGTATTTATTTCAATTTTTAGTAGATACTGCTTGAGAAAATTGATAATCACAAACATAGTAGTATTTTAAGATAATACTTTTATTATTGATTTTGCGAGAAAAATGGAAATTACAGAAATGTATGTTATTTGAGTTTTCTTATATTTAACATTCATATAGTATTTTATTGTTGGTCAATTTTAAAATAAATATCAAAAGATCAATCCAATGACATGTTGCAACCTGATAATTGTTTTCTCAATATTTATTAAAAGCATATTCCATGGGAGCAGAATATTCCACTCTTTTCTAAAAACTTTTTGATATTATCCAAAATTCATAAGGGTATTTTAGAAAGATTACACCCAAAAAAATACATAACACTATGCCCTAAACCTAGACTATAAAATAGTAAGAGGACCTAATGAATGATCAGGAAAAATCAGCCGCAATACTCATCTTCTTTACCTTAGATGAAGCCTGGGAAATGATATAGTTGTTGGGATATATACTATTAACCATATGTTAAGATATAATACTTATTATAGAATAAATATTTACTCAGTTTTAATAGATCAAATATTCGTTTATGGTGTTTGTTTACCTATATAGTAGATGATTTAGTGTGTAGAATTTTAGCTTATACACAGAGGATTAAATCAGCGGTTCTTATAAATATAAAGTTTTTTGTTCACAATATAGGATGAAAATTCGACTTGACATTGGTACGATTGTAGTAGAAGATTATATGTAATTTATCTTGATTATGGGAACAATATAGTTCCAACTTTTTGTGCCAGTGCATTTTGTATGTATTGAACAGGACTGAGTAGAGATAGTTGTTTTAGACTGGCTGACAAAAACATAGTCTCTAAACTATTAAATGTACTTATATTCTTAATCTTGATATAACTATTATGATCTGTATATATTAATTATCGTTTTGATTTATTAAAATGTGAGATTCTGAAATGGGTCAATATGCCTGGTAGATTGGATTATAATAATATATATTGGTGAAAAAATAAGTTAGTTGATTGAATCCATGTCTCTCTATAGAGATTGATTGATATGCCTTTTTGAGAAACTTATAAGTTTTCATCGTGTCAAACCTTGCAAGTGGATTTATGAATCGGACACATGAAATAAGTTAAGTAGTGCTCTAAAAGAAATTAATCATTAAGTTAAATTCATCAGTAATTTAATTTATTAATTAGTATCTGTAATATTAACATGGAGAATTAAATAAATGATTAAGGGGGAATTTCGAAATATAAATAGAGGAGTGCAATTACGAATTTAGAGTGGAATGATTTGTAATTTATTATGGTAAGAATCATTCAAATTAATTATTTGGAATATTTCCATAATAGGAAGCCTCAGTAATTAATTATGTGTCATTCCGGTGCCCATATTTAACTAGAATTCAGAATCCTATTTGGAAGGAAAATGGGAAGAAGTAACGTTTATTCTTGCTTTTTAAAGAATAACGCAAGTTTTCTTTTTTTTTAAAGAAAAGCATGGGTTTTTCTTCTCCTTATTGGATTGGGAAGATATCTCTATAAGTAGGGATTCTCCTAACCTAGAAAAAGATTGAAGGTTTCTATTCATACTTGCCCACCCAAGTATTGAGAGAAATCAGATGTGTACTTGGGATCACTATAGAAGATCATAGCTATTGTCTATCTTGTGGATTCGCTTGAAGGTCGTCTAACTTGTGGATTCGCTTGAAGGTATTGCTCACGCTTCAAAAGGTATTTATCGAATTAATTCCAGCAAGTTTATGTGTTCTAGCATGATTATGTGTTATAGCATAAACTTTATGGGTTATCTATTATTCATGTAAACAGTAAGATTCTGGTACGCTTTCGCTGTGCATATAATTTTCTAACAATTGATATCAGAGTCATGCTTACATCTAAATAGATAACCTAAAATTACATATGTGTAATTATCTATGCTTACTCTATTTTTCCGGAGTTCGTTTTAACGTTTGGAAAACATAATCGAAATTTAAATCGAAGACAAAGAATGAGCCCTACCTGAGAATTAATTTTCTCGCGTCGAAAGGTTTTGTTGAACTGCAAGTTTTGTAAATCTGAATAGTTAAAGAATTCTCTGTTCAGATTCTTTGTTTTTGGTAATTAAAATAAAATAATACAACAAATTAAAAGGGAACCTTTTTAATCCTATTATGGTGCTTTGGTGAAGGTGACGGCACCTGGCACTTGGCATGCATAAGTTTGTTTCTCTTATAGTTTTGTTGTCTATTTTATTTTATTAGTGGTTCATTGGAATTAGCAATATTTCTAATTGTTAAGTATGATGCACCAGCAACTTGATTTTATTCTAAAGATTATTACTATATGAGCATTGAATTATTATTCCTCACGGCCTATTACATTACAATGTATAGATAAGAGTTAGTGATTCATAAATAGTTACTGCGAGAGTGATATATTTATTTGGATCACTGAAACTTCGTAAAATTTGGTGTGGTGATATTAATATGTGAATTGAGAATTATGATAAATAAATAAGATCTACGAAAGTGGTCTATTTATTTGAGTCGTTAGGATATTCTTAATGTATATCATGCATTGATTGTTCTTCATAAATGCATACTAGTAAAGGTTTGTTTATTCGGAAGGAGATTTACCTTTAGATCCTAGTAACACTTAAATTGATTCATGAGAAGAGATATTAAAGATTTTCACTGATTTAAAGGGAGAAATATAATATCTTGAATTCTCAAGTTTAATAATTAAGAGAACAATATGTTGTAAAGAGGTTAGTTGTGTGTCTTGGCCGTAAGACAGGACACAAGTATGTTTTGTGCTCGTGAGATAATTATTTAAAAGAGAATAAAAGTGTGAATCAAGTTATTTTAATCTTTAACTATTCCTGAAAAGATTAATTTTTTAAATTTGGTCATAGTTAAGGTGGTCATGAATTTTATGATATCTGATTGACTTGAAATTTGATGGTTCCAACGAATATCGTTTAGATGGGTTTAGGTAGTTTGTCGGATTAAAATTTGATTTGAATATGATAAGATCATTCTTTATGTTAAATTTGGAACATGATTACACATGATTATTTAACATGAATTGATATGTGATAAGAAAGTAGTTCATATTGTTTTAATTCCTAAATATGCTTAAATCACTTGAATTTGAATTTGAATTTGGTCATAGCTTTGGAAATAAAGATATTTTGTATAGACTCCAATTGACTTGAAATTCGGTAAGTTCATTGGTAACGACCTAGTAAGAAAGTACTCATTGCTATGTGGTTATATTTTTTTGAGGTCATTAAAATGATTTTAAAGTTGTTCTTTGGAATTAAAATGTGATTTAGTATGAAAGACATCCTTTATATCAGTTCTATTTATGTTATATGTGGTGCATATTACACGTGATGAGTTAACATAAATTGATAAATGATAAGGATGTAGATCTGGATATTTTTCCTCAAATCATTTGAATCTGAATTTGGTCACAACTTTGGAGATAAATAATATTTTTGAACTATGATTGATCTGAAATTTGGTAGATTCATCAGAAACGATCAAATTTAAAATAGTCATTGTGATGAAGTGATTTGGCAATTTGAGGTCGTTTAGATAATGGTTTTAGATATTTCTTTGTATTTTGAAAATTAATTTTAATGATAAATTACTCCATATCAGTTGAAATTAATACGAGTCAGTAGATTTAATCTGATCTCTAGTTTTGATAATTTGTGTTGACTCTCCCTATCTGAGTAATATATGATTAAATCAATGGATCTAGATATAATGATATTTATTTGGCTTAAATTAACATATACTCTCCATCTGAGTTAGCTTTTGTTCTAAATTTGTTGAAGTGAATATCTGACACCACATATGTATGTTGCATGAGTAGTCATTTTTTTATTAAAATTTATTGTTCAAGATGCATGGATATCTATGTGGTGTGTTTTGAATTTTTGTATTCAGTGTATACATAACACATGCTGATTTTTGAAAATAGTATTCAGACAAAGTAAATAGTTTTTAGAAATTTGTTCTTTGTTCTTGATTTGTGTATCTATTTCACAAATGATGATATGTGTCATGTTATAAGAATTTTCGAACGGAAAAATTTTAAGTTCTATTTTGGCCAAACAACATTTTGAACCAAATTGATCTTAGTTTTAGAATTCGAAAAAAAAGAACTCTGAGTGATCTGAAATTTGGTAGATTCATTAGAACGACCTAGTAAGAAATTTATTTATTTTGGATAGTTATGAGTTTTTGGTCATATTTGATTGAATAGTAGTGAAGTATTAGTTTTATCTGTTGGCTTAGACCTTCCTCCCTATCAGATGAAATTTATACAAGTCACTATGTATTTAATCATCTAGTTTTGATAATCTGTATTAACTCTCCTAAATTGAGTAATATATGATTGGATCAATGTAACTAGATGATTTTCACTTGACTTAAACTAACCGTAGATTCTCCATCTGAGTTAGGTATGTATAAGTTTATGGAGTTAATAATAGGTCATTGTACATGTGTATTGCATGAATAGTTCTCCAATCCCATCGATTGGCTATTCGAGATGCATGGATATATATGTATAAATGAGCCCTGAATTTTGTTATTTAGGATCATTCAAAATATTATGATCTATTTAATGTATTATATTTCATATTCTCAATAGACTTTACGGACCCACTTAGTACTACTTAAACTTTTCTTTGGTAGAGATAAGATATTAATTTAAATAATGCATTGTACATGTACCTTATGTTAGAAGGAATTATTTTCAGTTTCTAACTAGATAAGAGATGAGTATTTAATATATTTGTTTGTAACTCTCCTATCATTGAATTTGATGAATATTTTATTTCTTGTGGCATATTGATGCGTGATTATTTTGTTAGTATTATCTCTCATGAATTGAATTATATTAATCTGTCTCATAAGGGAAAATATCTTTTAAATTGAATGAAACTTATTTGTACATTAGTGTCTAAGTCATTTATTCTGAACAGAATTTCGATTTTCGAGATTGGTTAATGAATGGACATAACGGTTCATGGAAAGTGAAGTCACTACCAACATGTGAGTCTTGTTTAGAAAGAAAAATGACTAAGACACCTCTCCTTTTAAAAGGTAAAAAGTGGTAGTGATAAGTTATAATTAATCTATTCTGATTTGTGTAATAAATGATCATTTGGGCAAGAGGTGAATTTGAGTATTCTGAGTTTTCAAGAAGGTTACTGATGATATGAATATATTTTTTGATGTTTTGTAAGTTTATATGTCTTGATAAAATTAAAATATTTAAGACACATGAAAATAGCATCATGAAAAATATATAAACTCACTGCAATCTAATTGTAGTGACGTAAACCTCTCTACAAAGCTCATAAGTCACTTATTGTCACGACTCGGGGCTACCCCCTAGATGCGACATGGCATATAAGACTCCAAAAAGTCTGATACAAGCCTCATAGCATTCATAACATTTGATATAAGGAAAATGGTACGGAATTAAAAATTTTCTTTAAATCCATAAAGTCAAAACTTTATTTAAAACAACGGAAGTCTACCAGTCTCACATAACCATTTAAAAACAATATCGGAATCAAAAGTAGGGTCACGACCCTTTACAATAGAAATTCTAACAAATGTCTATTACATGAAAGAAATGAAACATCAAAGTACTTGTCCTCGAATCCATGAGGACATACTAATAGTCTTGGAAGAACGCAATCCAAGCTTCAACTAGAGAGAATCAACTCAAATGCCGGAACCTACACTTTGGTAAAAATGGAGAAAATATGGGTTAACACATTTAATGTACTAAGTGTGATAGTCATGCAAAAACCATGCTTAAAAAGCACATTTTATTTGAAAGTCATGCTTTTATGTCAATTTGATAAAACCTCATGAACATAAGTATAAGAGGCATAATACACAATCATAACCAACATACAAGTCATTTCATCACATTAAGCTTTCACCTCAAGTAACTCTCAAGCTATACTTTGTGCAATGTATGAATAGCGTACCATACCACCATCCACACCATGTACCACATTAAGTCCACCAAAAATGAACTGACCATTCACCCTTTCCATCATTACACAATACTCATACATAAGAGACATAAACATTTCATAAGTCATCTCAACACATTAGGACCATCATCTAGGGCAACCCTAAGCCATACTTGTGCAATATATGAATAACATCTCATACTACTACTCACACTAAGTACTCCTTTGAAGCCACTATAGACAAGGCACATTCATATTCAATAAGTCATGACAAGGAAGTGACTCATAATACAATCCAAGTAAAGCATACATCATTACATTCAGCACATTAGTCAATATTTTTCATTAGTTTCATTAAGAGCACATTCATTCATTAGACATTAAACCAACGATCTCATTAGCATCATCATAAGAGCATATTCATTTCATTTAACATTATATCATAAGGGAACACACCATGTCTACTCTCAAAGCCTACTTGTGTAATATATGGATGGCATCCCATACTACAACCCACACTAAGTACTGCATTCTTGATAAGCCATAGTTCATTAACATTCTTTGTGGGGGGTAAGCCTTAACCGATATAGACCATGTGAGCAATTCATGGAATCCCGGTGTCACCCTCACTAGAGAAGGGATTCCTACTTGCCTAAGGTAGGACCATTACTTTTTTAGCTTAGGTGGATCCACTAGCCAATATCCTATATGGGCATATAGTTATGGGACAAGGAGATTGCTACTAGATACCCCGCCGCAACTCACGGATGAGCATCCATCCCTAGAGATTGCTACTAGATACCCTGCTCAACTCACGGATGAGCATCCATCTCAATTCATATCCACTCGGTGCTTAGTATTATTCCCCACTGAGTACTTAACATTCATTACTTTAGTTCATTATTATGGGATAAGAGATTGTTGCTAGATACCCCGCCTCAACTCTTGGATGAGCATGCATCTCAAACCCAACATTCATTCATTGGATAGCTCATAGATTCAAAGAAGATAATAGCCTTTCAACTAAGAATCCCATATTGTGAGAAAGTCCTTTCACAACATGTCATTATCATTCATTAGAGTACAATTGAGAACAACCTTTCAATCAACACATCATCATTAACATAATCATAGAAACTTCATTCAATATTTATTCATGAGTGTATGTATGTGAAAATAACCTTTTACATATATCATCATCATTCATAAGTGTTAAATTGAGAATAAGCTTTCAATACTAACACAATTCCATTCTAAATATGATCATATTACTATCATTGAAATCACACACATATACTTCACATCATGATCCTTCATGAAATTTCCCTCCAAGGCCATACATCAATCACAACCCAAACATCTAATATACTACAATAGATAAGGGAATTAACATGATTCAATAACTAATTCAATATAAACATAAACAATTCAACATACTTTCATGATCCATCAATTCCCAATCACAATTCACAACTTAAGAATTTGAGGGAAACATGGGTTAATAGAAGAAATTGACCATAATTCATCAATAATTCAACAATCCATTCATAATTCATCATATAAAACCTTTTGAAAAAGTTTTGGAATTGAGCCCATGCATAGATTGAAAACTAGAGTTTTTGGGGAACTTTGGAAACTTGAAATCATCTTTGATAGGGCTCCTTGAATGAAACTTAGAAAGGGATGAAGACTACCATACCTTTTAGGGAAGAAACTCCACCAAAATTGATTGAAAAAGATGAAATCTTGAGCTTGAGATCTTGAATCCTTCACCTCCAATGGTGGTTTCTAGAGAGAGGATATTTGGAGAGCGTGGGAGGTTTCTATTTTGTGATTTGAAATAAATGAATTGAAAAAGGATTTTAATACTTTTAAAACCCTTAAAATACTTTAATAACTCAATAATAACTGTCCCCAACCCCTAATTAATTAATTAGCAATTTACCAAACCACCCCTCACTTAGGCTGAAAGTTGATAGAAACAGTGGTGACCCACGGACAGTGGGTTGGTCCACGGGCCATGTGGGAATCCGTTGTTTGTGGCTGCAACTTGTTTTTTGGGACCTTTTCCCACGGAGTCCATCCACAGGGCGTGGATGGACCTACAGGGCGTATGTCCCATCCGTAGATCATCCTCTTTTTGGCACCTTTTTGGTTTCTTGTGGTCTTGGGGGTTAGGTTTTAGGGTCCTCCTCAAGGACCCCTTGGGTGGTCCTTAGGGAGTCGTACCTTGACGTTTAACCCGTAAACCCCTCAACCTAAGCTCGGGACATCATTCTACACATTCAAATCCCACATCAAACTTAAACACACAGTCGTTAGGCTCTAGTTTCACTTACTAGTTTTCCGGGTCATTATACTTATCTTATAGAACAATTGCACTTTAATTGTCTACACAAGACACTATATAATTGATTGGTGTAGAAGAGAAAAGAAGTAGACTCTTATGAAGATGACAAGATTAATTATTGACTTATTATTAGTTATTTTGTTTCTTTTGGGATAGGTTCTAATAACTACATATGACATTCTGAATTCAATTTCTTTCAAATCACTACCTTGAACAACTATAGAACTAGTTGGATTTGATGTAAGTCTAATATGTGACAAGTTCAGATATAGGATTGTCCAGCACATGTGCTGAGTGGGAGAATAAGAAAATTAGAATTAAGAACGGAATGTGTGTATTAATTGGATATCCTAAAGAATGAAAGAAGGTTTATTATAGTGTCCTAAAGAAAATAAGGCAATTGTTAACACAATTGTCTGATTTCTAGGAAAAGGATCATTTAGTAAACCATGTTCCTAGAAGTAAACTAGTTTTTACAGGAATTGAACAAAGAAATAACAAATAAGTCAATTGTAAATTCAGACGCTCAAAAACATCTAATCAGTATGTCAGAAATGATGGTCCATTGCATTTAAGTAGTGGGAGAAACGTTACTAGACATAAGAAAACTACTACCTCAAGTAGTAGAAGTGATGTTGAGCAAATTGAAGAACACTACACAAAAAGTTGTTAATACTTCAATATCGAAAGATTTTTAAGAAAATATTAAGACTCAAGATCATGAAAGTGTGATTATATAGTAGTGCTTACTCGTAGAGGGAGAATCATAGCGAAGATTGATTTGTTTTGTATTCTTGAGAAAACTTTTATGATAGATCTCCTCAAAAGAAGTACACTCTTGCAAGGTTTCATGAGAATCTCTCTCAAGACATAGTACAAAACTGATTTGTTACGACGAAGCACTACTAGACAAAATTGCATGAAAAAATAACTTGGTAAGTTTCTTTTGATAAGAAATAAAGGAATGCTTGTGAAAGTTGTAAATGCATAGTTAAGAGTCTAAGTGGGAGATTGTTAGGGTATATACTATTAATCATGTGTTTATACATAGTATTCTAACAATTTTCAAGATCAAATATCTAAGTGGGAGATTGTTAGGGTATATACTATTAACCATGCATTTAGATTTAGTACATTATAACAATTGTGATGGTTAAAAGTCTAAGTGGGAGATTGTTGGGATATATACTATTAACCATATGCTAAGATATAATATTTATTATAGAATAAATATTTGCTCAGTTTTAATAGATCATATATTCGTTTATGGTGTCTGTTTACTTATATAGTAAATGATTTAGTGTGTAGAGTTTTAGCTTATACACAAAGGATTAAATCATTGATTCTTATAAGTATAAAGTTTTTTGGTCACAATCTAGGATGTAAATTGGACATGTCATTGGTACGATTGTAGCACAAGATTATATGTAATTTATCTTGATTATGGAAAGGGTATAGTTCCAACTTCTTGTGCTAGTGCATTTAGTATGTATTGAACGTGACCGAGTAGAGATAGTTGTTTTAGACTGGCAGACAAGAACATATTCTCTAAACTATTAAATGTACTTCTATTCTTAATCTTGATATAACTATTATGATCTATATATATTAATTATCGTTTTGATTTATTAAAAGGTGAGATTATGACATGGGTCAATATGGCTGGTAGATTGGATAATAATAATATATAATGGTGAAATAATAAGTTAGTTGAAGGAATCCCTGTCTCTCTATAGAGATTGATTTATATGCTTTTTTGAGAAACTTAGACTTTTTCTTGCAGAGGCTAGAACCTTCACTCCTAGATACAATTGACAGACGT
>JAJOOF010007785.1:0-30407 GCA_029582545.1 Solanum lignicaule | reverse complement strand
TTTTTATATATATATATATATATATATATATATATATATATATATATATATATATATATATATATTAATCAATAGACAGTTAGATATGAGTTATTTAGTCTTGTATTTCCAATGTTTTGCTAAAAGACTTGAGTTGCCACTTTAACTAATTTGAATGGTTATCCTTAAACGTTCTAATTTTATTTGAGACAGTTGTTTTAAAGTGTATTTGAATCCTTGTATTAATGCTTTAAGTCTTTCGTTATGAGTTAAGACAGCCCAAGGGTTCGCTTGGGGACATCAATGGTTTTCGAGTGCCAATCACGGCCAGGGTGTAGGCTCGGGGTGTGACAAACTTGGTATCAAAGCCCAGAGTTCAAGAGTCCTAGGGAATCTATGAAGCCGTGTCTGTAGAATCCTAGTTATCGGTGTGAAGCGTGCCACATCTATAATTAGAAGGCTGCAATATTAAGGAAATTCCTTCACTTATTTCATACTTAATTCGTGAGATAGAGTTAATCTCTATAAAGTTTCTTTCTAACCTATGCTTGTGCTTGTCTTTCAGTTGATCATGCCTCCACGAAGGGTTGTCCAAGGTCGTCCTGCTAGAAGGAATGTTAAGGAAGGGTACCTAATGCACCTGAAGTGCAACCCCAAGGAGAGGTCACAAATGTTGAATTTCGGGAAGCAATCTGAATGCTAAGTGAAGTTGTGACCAACCAAGTTAGGCAAAAAAGAGGGGCTCGACAGGAAGAGGCTGATACTTCAAGGATCTATGAGTTCTTGAGGATGAATCCTCCAAGCTTCACTGATTCAAGCACTATTGAGGATCCAAAAAAATTTATTGAGAAACTGTTGAAGGTGTTTGAGGTTATGCATGTTGCCAATGCTGAGCGAGTGGAACTAGCTGCATATCAACTAAGCAGTGTTGCTAGGACTTGGTCTGACCAGTGGAAGAAGGGTAGCGTTGAGGGTGCACCAGTTTTGAGTTGGGCTATGTTTGAAGAGGCTTTCTTGGGGTGTTTCTTTCCCGTGAACTGAGAGAAGCCAAGGTAAGGGAGTTCCTTACCCTTAAGCAGGATTCGCTAAGTGTTCATGAGTATAGTTTGAAGTTCACCCAACTTTCCCGATATGCTCCGGAGATGGTTGCGGATATGAGGAGCAGGATGAGTCTATTTGTTGCTGGGTTGTCCCGTCTGTCAAGCAAAAAGGGCAAAGTAGCTATGCTAATAGGGGACATGGACATATCCAAACTTATGGTTTATGTGCAGCAGGTTGAGGAAGAGGAGCTGAGAGATAGAGAAGAATTCAGAAACAAGAAGTATAAGATAGGGAATGAGTCCGGGCAGCAAAGGAGCAATGTGAACTGTTCTTCCTTTCAATAGAAACAAAAGGGACCTGCTCCATCATCTGCTAGTGCACTTGCACCAAGGAAAAAAGGTGTGTACAATAGTCAGAATTCACAGGATTTCAGAGCTAGACCTGCCCAGTCTCAGGGTAGTGTGGCACAAGGAGGCAATTGGGCTCCTGCATGTACTAAATATGGTAGAAACCACCCTGGTGCTTGTCGCGATGGCTCTACAGGATATTTCAAGTGCATCCAAGAGGGTCACTTCATGAAAGAGTGTCCGAAGAACATACAGGGAAATGGAAATAGGGGTAATAGAGCCCAATCTTCTTCAGTTGCTCCATTAGACAGGGCTGCACCTAGAGGAGCTACTTCAGGTACTGGCGGATGAGCAAACCGCCTATAGGTTATCACTAGCCGCCAAGAGCGAGAGGATTCGCCAGATGTTGTCACTAGTATGATCAAAGTCTTTACTCTTGATGTTTACTCTTTTCTAGACCCAAGAGTGAGTTTATCTTTTGTAACCCCCTATGTGGCAATGAATTTTGATATTCTTTATGAGAAACTTTGTGAGCCCATTTTTGTTTCTACACCTGTTGGGGAGTCTATTCTAGTTGAGAGAGTCTATTGTGATTGTACCATTTCCGTCAATCACAAAAGCCCCATGGCAGATTTAGTTGAGTTAGATATGGTTGATTTTGATGTTATTCTGGGTATGGACTGGCTCACTACATCCAAAATGATCTTTAGCGGCAATTAATTAACGATAATAGCTTAATTTCCACTAAATATGTACTTTTAGCGGCAATTAACACTCTTTGTATATGTCCCTAAAGACTTTAGCGACATTGGATCCAATGGCAGTTAGCTAATGTCGGTAAAGGCTTTAACACTCTTTGTTTAATATTATATTTATTGTCGCTAAAATCTTTTTTTGTTGTAGTTGTTTCATGCCTATTATGCCTCCATTGATTGTAGAACTCAAGTTGTCAAGTTCTAGTTTCCTACTGAGCCTGTTATAGAGTGGAGTAGTAGTTCATCAGTGCCTAAGGGTCATTTTATTTTGTACCTTAAGGCGAGAAAGTTAGTTTTCGAGGGTTATGTCTATCACTTAGTCCGAGTTAATGATTCTAGTGTTGATACACCTCCTATTGAGTTAGTTCCAGTTGTGGGTAAGTTTCCAGAAGTCTTTCCTGATGATCTACCCGGAGTCCCTCTTGAGAGAGAGATAGACTTCGGTATAGATATACTTACTGATATTCATCCAATATCTATTCCTCCATATAGAATGGCTCCAGCAGAGTTGAAAGTGCTAAAAGAACAGTTGAAAGATCTCCTTGATAAGGTTTTTATTCTACCAAGTGTCTCACCTTTGGGAGCTCCGGTCTTATTTGTGAGAAAGAAAGATGGTTCCCTTAGAATGTGTACAGATTACCGCCAGTTGAACAAGGTTACCATCAAGAATAAGTATCCTCTTTCGAGAATTGATGATCTTTTCGATCAGCTTTAGGGTGCCACGTGTTTCTCTAAGATAGACCTCAGATCTGACTACCATCAGTTGAGGGGTAAGAGAATGTGATATTCCAAAGATAGCTTTCAGGACCCGTTATGGTCATTATGAGTTTCTAGTAATGTCATTAGGTTTAACTAATGCGCCTGCAGCGTTCAGGGACCTTATGAATAGAGTATTCAAGCCTTACATAGATATGTTTGTTATCGTGTTCATTAATGACATACTAATCTATTCGAGGAATGAGGAAGATCATGCTAGCCTTCTCAGAATAGTTCTCCAGACTCTAAAGGATAGGGAGTTGTATGCTAAGTTTTATAAATGTGAGTTTTTTCTTGAGTCAGTGGCATTCTTTGGTCACATTTTTTCCGGTGATGGGATTAGAGTTGACACTCAGAAAATAAAGGCAGTGCAGAATTGGACTAGACCCACATCTCCAACTGATATTAGGAGTTTTTTGGGGTTGGCTAGATATTATAGAAGGTTCGTCGAGGGGTTCTCATCTATTTCGTCCCCTTTGACTAAGTTAACTTAGAAAATAGTGAAGTTTCAATGGTCTGAAGCTTGTGAGAAAAGCTTTCGGGAATTGAAAAAAAGGTTGACTACTTCCCCATTATGGACCTTCCAGAAGGTACGCAAGGCTTTGTTGTATATTGTGATGTGTCCAGAGTGGTTTGGGTTGTGTGTTAATGCAGAATGGCAAATTCACAGCTTATGCCTCCAGACAGGAAGAACTACCCAACCCATGATCTAGAGTTGGTTGTTATAGTATTTACTTTGAAAATATGGCATCATTATCTTTATGGTGTTCATGTGGATTTGTTCACCGATCACAAGAGTCTTCAGTATGTGTTTAGTTAGAAAGAGCTTAATCTCAGACAACGAAGGTGGTTAGAGTTACTCAAGGATTATGATATGAGTATCCCCTATCACTCAGGTAAGGCTAATGTTGTTGCTGATGCCTTAAGCAGGTTGTCTATAGGTAGTACCACCCATTTTGAGGAAGATAAGAAAGAGTTAGCAAAAGAGGTGCATACACTTGCATGATTAGGAGTTCAACTAATGGATTCCACAGAAGGAGGAGTAGTGGTGATGAATGGGGCTGAATCATCATTAGTGTCCGAAGTGAAAGAAAAACAAGACCAAGATCCTATTTTGCTTAAATTGAAGGAAAATGTTCATAAGCAAAAAGTAATAGCTTTTGAACAAAGGGGAGATGATGTATTGAGATATCAAGGTAGACTGTGTGTACCAAGGGTGGATGAACTTCAAGAAAGGATCATGGAGGAAGCTCATAGCTCTAGATATTCCATTCATTTGAGTTCCACAAAGATGTATCATGAGTTGAGGGAAATATATTGGTAGAATAGTATGAAGAAAGGTATCGCAGAGCTTGTTGCTAAGTATCCGAATTGTCAACAAGTTAAGGTAGAACATCAAAGGCCCGATGGTATGGCTCAGAATATAGAACTTCCAGAATGGAAGTGGGAGATGATCAATATGGATTTCATCACAGGTTTACCAAGATCTCGCAGGCAGCATGATTCTATTTGGGTGTTGTGAATAGAATGACCAAATCACCCCATTTTTTGCCGATAAAGACTACCCATTCAGCAAAGGATTATGCCAAGTTATACATTCAAGAGGTAGTAAGACTTCATGGGGTTTCGGTATTGATTATTTCAGATAGAGGTGCACAATTTACTACACAGTTTTGGAAATCTTTTCAGAAAGGTTTGGGTTCAAAGGTGAAGTTAAGTATTGCTTTCCATCCTCAGACATATGGTCAAGCAGAGTGCACTATTCATACCTTAGGAGACATGTTGAGGGCCTGTGTAATTGATTTCAAGGATAATTGGGATGATCTCCTACCTCTCATTGAGTTTGCTTACAAAAATAGTTACCATTCCAGCATCCAGATGGCTCCCTATGAAGCTCTTTATGGGAGAAGATGTAGATCTCCTATTGGATGGTTTGAAGTTGGTGAATCGGGGTTGATAGGACCAGACTTAGTTCATTAAGCTATGGAGAAAGTGAAACTCATTCAAGAGAGACTGAAAACAACACAGAGTTGTTAGAAATCCTACATTGATGTTAGGAGAAGGGAGTTAGAGTTTGACGTAGATGATTGGGTATGCTTGAAAGTTTCACCAATGAAGGGTGTTATGAGATTTTTTAAGAAGGGAAAGCTTAGTCCCCGGTATATTGGCCCTTACAAAATATCGAAAAGGATTGGTAATGTAGCTTATGAGTTAGAGCTACCCTAAGAGTTAGCAGCGGTTTATCCGATATTTAATATTTCCATGTTGAAGAAGTGCATGGGAGATCCTTCACTTATCATATCAACTGAAGATATTGGTATCAAGGATAGCTTGTCTTATGAGGAGATCCCTGTTCAAATTCTAGATCATCAAGTTCGCAAGTTGAGGACCAAAGATGTAGCGTCAGTCAAAGTTCTTTGGAAGAATCAGTTTGAGGAGGATATGAAGAAGAGATATCCATATCTCTTTGAGCCCGGTGAAAATCCATATCAAGGTACTAATTCTCTTTTTAGTACTCTTTAATTGCTATGCTTGATGTGTTAGATTTGCTTGTTGGGTGTCTGAACTGAATATTTGAATTTACGCCCTTAGCTTACTAAGAGTAATCTCATTCGAGGATGAATGTTCCCAAGGGGGACATATTGTAACACCTCGCTATTTCAAAGAACTAGAATTTAGAATAAAACCATTTTTGGAAATAATCCAATTTGGGAAGTTTGAAAAATTAAGTTAAGGATGAGTTTTAGTCAACTTCAAATGACCAGAATTCCTAGATCAGGATGATTTACATGTTCTACAAGATACCATAGGAAAGATCTTTGAATGATCTTTTCAACGCCACCGAGTTTGCTCCATTTTGAGTTCGTATGAGGGAGATAAGCCCATTTGAAGTTGGCATGTCTAGATAAGGAAAGTCAAAACCGGGTTTTAGAAGGGTATTGTGGTCTTTCACTACCCAATTAATTAAATTCATTTTTGGTAATTAATTTGGGGTCTCAACTGATAGGATTTAGTTTACGCTTATTGAAATTAAGTTAGGGTTTTGAGAGAAGAGAAAAGAAGAGGAGAAAAGAGAATAAGAAGCAAGGAATCGCCAAGTTCTCGAAGAATTGCTTGTGGATTTCGTCAAGGGGTGATCCCTACGAGGTATGTGAGATAACATAGCATTGGGTTAGTTCACCCACGCGTCAATCATGATTCAATTCAGCATAATTAGGTTATTAAAAGAAAAGATTATGAGTTCTTGATGAAATTTGTTTAAGTTCTTGTGGGTTCTTGTTGTTGAAGTTGTTGAGAAGTTTCTTGAGTTTGATTCATGAGATTAAGTGTTGTTTTGAGTAGATTCTTACATATTTTGGTAATGTAGTCGAATCTAAGTGTTCGGGAAAAGAACCAATTGAATCTAGAGGGTTTAGAGTTGAAAAACGACCAAGAATTTCGTTAAAAATCTGGGAAAATGAGTGGGGCACCGCGCCACTCAGAGCGCCCCACGTTAGGCGCTGAAGTTTGGCCTCTAGGGCGCTGTGCCAGCCAGTGAGCCCCAAGTCAGTGTCTTAATTTTACCCTTTGGTGCCCCACGCCACTCAGAGCACCAGGGATGCCATGTCTTCCACCTTTACCCACTTTTTTCCGTTTGAGTTCCCTAGCAACGTACCTAAGTTTTCTAGTTGATTTCTACACTCTAAGGTACGTCTAAACATCATGAAATCATCCATAAACATAAAATCATGAGCCTTGAATCCATAATTCAATTCAAGGAAAGTTAAGAGTCAAGTCAAGAGAAGGTCATAGAGTCTTCCAAAAGTGTTTTACAAATGTTTAACTATGTTTTGAGACTTGAGTTTTGAGTTGAGTAAAGAGTAAGAGTAAAGTTCATTTATTTAAAAGATTATACGGGAACTAAGTATTCCCAAGAGTTAAAATGTTTTCACATTTAAACAAGAAATGAAACACCAATTTCCAAGAGAGATTTTAAGCTAGTTTTTGAGTAATTACCTCAAATCATAGAAAGACTTATGTTTTTTAAAACATATGAGCTAAGTATATTTTAGGAGTAGTATTGAGCACCAATATGGGGACGAGTTCATAATAACTCAATTTTCCATAAACCATGTAGCCATCGTGGGTAGAAAGGGTCATACTTTTTAGATGACACTGTAATGTTTTTTAGCATAAACTAGTGGATCCACTTAGTTGAGGCATTCTATATCATGGCAAGTTATAGCATAATTCTGACAGCATGGGTGAGACGTTGTATCACCACATTAGCTCATAGTGATGATTGTCGGTTAGAGAAACTCCCACATATGTATATTAATTTACTATATTTGTAAATTGAGTTGTTATTTCAGTTTAAATGTTGTCTATCAACTGCACTTTTACTATTGTTTTATTCTGCATTTGAGTTGAGTATCCATGAGTTGAGTATCCATGAGTTAAGTAAAGATAAGGTAAGTGTTCTCTTCAGATTCTTTTCAAGCTTATGTCATGTTTAGTTTTCCCCTCGCATACTCCTACATTCAATGTACTGATGGCTTTAGGCCTACATCGTTTATGATGCAGATACAGGTAATAGGGATCAGCATCCAGCTCCTCGTTGATCCAGTTGAGCATCTCAGAGTCAGTTGGTGAGCCTCCTTGCTTTTAGAGAATTCCCTTTTTTCTACTTTGTTTGTCAGTTGTTAGGATGATCGGGGGTCTTATCCCGACATCCCTCTTAGTATTAGAGGCTTCATAGACAATTAGCTATGAGTTCTTTAGTCTTGTATTTCAGATGTTTTGCTAAAAGACTTGAGTTGCCACTTTGGCTAATTTGAATGTTTATCCTTCAACGTTCTAAGTTTATTTGAGACAGTTGTTTTAAAGTGCATTTGAATCCTTGTATTAATGCTTTAAGTCTTCCGCTATGAGTTAAACCAGGCTAAGGGTCCGCTTGAGGCCAGCAATGGTTCTCGAGTGCTAGTCCCGACTAGGGTGTAGGCTCGAGGCGTGACAAGAAAACACGAGATAAATTCGATCAGGTATAAAAATACAATAACATACTCTTTACTCTTATTTGGGAGATTCTCTAACCGACAAGCATCACTATGAGCAACATGATGACATAACGTCTTGCTCACACTGCCGGAACTGTCCTATACCTTGCCAGGGTATAGAACATCTCAACTAACTAGATCCACTAAGCTATGCTTAAAAGCAATAAGGAATCATCTAAAACGTATGATCCTTTACCCATGTTGGCATACATGGTTTATGACGATTTTGATTTGTCTGAACTCATCCTCATATTGGTGCCCAATACTACTCACAATAATACATAACTCAAGCTCAAATGTTTAAAACATAACTCTTTCTAAATTTGAGGTAATTACTCGAAAGATCCTCTTTAAAGAGGTAATACTCTGAAACTCATCTAAACTTGTAAACTCATTTAGAAATTGGTGTTTCTCTCTTTTAAAATGTAAAGTATTACATAATTGGGAATAATTATATCCCTTATACTCAATTTGAAACATGAAACTCAACTCTTCTCATCCTCATACTCGTTTACTCAAGACTTAGTTCAAATCTTTAGTTAATTTCAAAAGGGTTCTCAACTTTGACTCAAAAGGTCGTTTTGAACTTTCCTCTTACCTTTATTTTAATTTAAATTTTTAAATTCAGAGATGTGATTATGATATGCATCATCCCTCAAGTATTAGTGAAGACTTTAAGAGTGAATATCAAGAAGAGAACATAGGTACGATTTGAGGGAACACACACGGAAAGAAAGACGGAAGCGTAAGGGACATCACGACCCTAGCACACTTACCGGCGTGGGGCGCCAGCCCCAAAACTACTGAACATTTTTTGGGGTGCACTGAGTGGCGTGCCGTGCTAGTCCCCAAATTATTGGGCAGTAGATCTAGTGCAATAGTGGTGCGCCGCCCAACACCCATGCCCAGAAATCTAACAAATTTTTCTTCAATTTTTTGGGTCCCAACTCATCTGGAATCGAATGATTTCCTCCAAACTTCTTTTGATTCACAAACCCAACACAAAATTATCGAAAGCACAAACAAAAATCACCGACAAACAACACTGATTCGTAAGACCCTCACTTCAAGAACTCAAAACCTCCATTGTTAAAGAATGGGTTTAAACAAACCCACCACTGTGAGAAGCTTACAAACTTCGTAAGGACACTTTTTCTTGGCAAAATCCTTAGTTCTTGAAAGAAAGCTTGAAACCCCTCTCTTTTCTCCTCTTCAACTTGTTCTAAAATCCCTAAGCGTTTTAGAATATGGAAAAGTGGTCTAATTTAGATTAGACCCTTAACTTGGGGTTGAAAAACGTTTTAGGCTTAGTAGGTTAAGGAAAAGACCAAAATACCCCTTTCCTAAAATGGATGGAAAGCCTTAGCTAGAGAGGCTTCATTCAAACAACCATAACTTTCTATTCGAAGTTCAAAATTTAGAAAACTTAGCGACATTGGAAAGAGGACTCAAATATCTTAGTTTTGATATCTTATGGGCCATCTAACTCTTTATGTTTGGAAATTTATGGTCGTTTGAAGTTGACCTAAACAAATCTCCCCCTTGGGAACATTCCTCTCCGAATAAGATCACACTATACAGAACATGGGTGGGAAGCATTTAACAACCCCAACCTAACACACAACACGCAATTATCAAACTCAACATATCAACTTAAAAGTACTCTAAAAAGTGTTAGTACCTTGGTTTGGAATTTCTCCGAAAGGAAAGAGATGTGGGTATCTCTTTTTCATATCCTCCTCAGCCTCCCAAGAAGCCTCTTCGACAAATTGATTCCCCCATAAGACCTTCACTGATGCAACCTCCTTGGTCCTCAACTTGAGAACTTGACGGTCCAGAATCTGAATGGGTATTTCCTCATAGGATAGGCTATCCTTGATACCCATATTCTCTATAGGTAAAATAAGTGAAGGATCGCCCAAACACTTCTTTAGCATGGACACATGGAACACCGGATGAACTGCTGCTAACTCTAAAGGTAGCTCCAACTTATAAGTTACATTGCCAATCCTCTTGGATATCCAATAAGGACCAATGTACCTGGGAATGAGTTTTCCTTTCTTTCGAAATATCATAACACCCTTCATAGGTGATACCTTCAAGTAAACCCGATCATCAACCTCAAATTCTAAATCTCTTCTCCTAACATTTGTAGAGGATTTATGACGACTTTGTGCTGTTTTCAACCTTTTCTGAATAAACTTCACCTTCTCAATGTCTTGATAAACTAAGTCTGGCCCTATCAACTCAGATAACTAACCTCAAACCAACCAATAGGAGATCTACATCTTCACCCATATAGAGCCTTATTAAGAGCCCTTTGGATGCTAGAGTGATAGTTATTATTATAAGCAAACTCTATGAGAGGCAAGTGACATCCCAATTACCTTTGAATTTGATGAAACATGCCCTCAACATGTCTTCTAAGGTCTGAATTGTGCACTTTGCTTAACCATCAGTTTCAGGATGGAAAGCAGTACTATGGTTCACCTTTGAACCAAAACCTTTCTGGAAAGACTTTCAAAACTGAGCGGTGAATTATGCACCTCTATCTTAAATCATAGACATGGGAACTCCATGAAGTCGGACTATCTCTTTAATATATAATCTGGCATAATCTTCTGCTGAATTAGTAGTCTTTACCGATATGAAATGGGTTGATTTAGTCATCCGATTTACAATCACCCAAATCAAATCTTGTTGCATGCGAGATCGCGGCAAGCTAGTAATGAAATCCATATTTATCATCTCTCATTTCCATTCCGGAAGAGCTATCTTCTGAACCACACCATCGGGCATTTGGTTCTTACCTTGGCTTGTTGGCAATTTGGGCACTTTGCAACAAAATCTCCAATACACCTTTTCATACTACTCCACCAATAGACTTCTCTCAAGTCACGGTACATCACTGTAGAACCGGGATGGATTGAATAACTGGAACTATGAGCTTCTTCCATGATCCTCTCTTGCAGTTCATCCACCCTTGGTACACATAACCTACCTTGATATCTCAACACAACATCTCCTCCCTGTTAAAAAGCCATTACTTTCTGCTTATGAATATTTGCTTTTAGTTCAAGTAAAACAGGGTCTTGGTCTTGTTTCTATTTCACTTCAGACATTAGTGATGATTCAGCCCCATTCATCACCACAACTCCACCTTCCCTGCAATCTAATAAACGAACTCCCAAACATGCAAGTCTGTCCACATCTTTGGCCAATTCTTTCATGTTTTCCTTAACATGAGCAGTACATCCCATAGAAAACCTGCTGAATGCATCGGTAACAACATTAGCCTTACCTGGGTGATAGAGGATACTCATGTCGTAATCCTTGAGTAACTCTAACCACCTCCACTGTCTCAGATTAAGCTCTTCCTGACTGAATAAATACTGGAGAATCTTCTGGTCGGTGAACACATCTACATGAACACCATAGAGATTATGACGCCATATTTTTAAACCAAATTTTACTATTGCCAACTCGAGATCATGAGTTGGGTAATTCATCTCATGAACCTTGAGTTGTTTAGATGGATAGGCTTTGACCTTACCATTTTGCATCAACACTCAACCCAGTCCAACTCTGGTTACATCACAATAAACAATAAATCCTTTTGTACCCTCTAGTAAAGTCAACACTGGGGCAGTAGTCAACTAAGTTTTCAATCCCTGAAAGCTTTTCTCACAAGCCTCAGGCCACTGAAACTTAGTTGTTTTCTAAGTCATCTTAGTCAATGAGGCTGAAATAGATAAGAACCCCTCAAAGAACCTTCTATAGTAACCAGCCAATCCCAAGAAACTCTTTATATTAGTTGGACATGTGGGTCTGGGCCAGATCTGCAGTACTTCAATCTTATGAGTGCTAACTAGAATCCCTTTACCACATACAATGTGGCCTAAGAATGCCAGAGACTCAAGCTAAAACTCACTTTTAGAAAATTTAGCATACAACTCTCTATCTTTGAGAGTTTGGAGGACAATTGTGAGGTGACTAGCATGATCCTTTTCATTCCTCGAATAAATAAATGTGTCATCAATGAATACAACCACAAACATGTCAAGATATGGCTTAAATACTCTGTTTATAAGATCTATGAATGATACAGGAGCATTAGTAAAACCAAAAGATATAACAAGAAACTCATAATGACCATAACAGGTCCTGAATGTTGTTTTCGGGATGCCACTTTCTCTTACTCTCAACCGATGATAGTCAGATCTAAGGTCTATCTTAGAAAAGCAAGTGGCACCTTAAAGTTGGTAAAAAAGCTCATCAAATTTCTGAAGAGGATACTTATTCTTTGTGGTGACCTTGTTCAACTGGCAGTAATCGATACACAACCTAAAAGAACCATCTTTCTTCCTCTCAAATAAGACCGGAGCGACCCAAGGTGAGATACTAGGTTGAATAAAACCCTTAACAAGAAGATTTTTCAATTTCTCTTTTAACTCTTTAACTCAATGGAGCCATTCTATATGGCGAAATAAAAATAGGTCAGGTATAAGGAAGGATGTCTATTCCGAAGATGATTTCTCTCTCAGGAGGGACTCCGGGAAGATCATCTTGAAAGACCTCTGGAAACTCATTCACAACTTGAACTGATGGAATAGGCGGTGTCTCAACACTAAAGTCATTAACTCGGACTAAGTGATCGATGCACCCCTTGGAAACTAACTTTCTGGCCTGAAGGTATGAAATAAAACGATCCTTACGCATTACTGAACTAATTATCCACTCTAATACAGGCTCATTAGGAAACTTAAACTTGACTATTCAAGTTCTACAATCAACTGAGGCATAACAAGCATGAAGCCCATCAAAGTCCACCATGTATAGCTCGACTAAGTCTACCATGGTGCACTTGTTATTTACAGAGATGGTACAATCACGATAAACTCTTTCTGCTAGAATAGACTCATGATAACGCTCAACTACACTTCATCTGATTCTAAGTGTAGGCGGTCGCTAACAAGTATAAACCCAACTAAGAGGTGGGGTCGATCCCTAGGGAGTGATACAATAAAGAATTCAATTAGGAAGTGAAATAGTGTTCTAATCGTTTGTAGAAGTAGACATTTTCGTAACAGTAAAATAAATGACAAGGGGTTGCCAATTAATTTCAAATTGGGGGATTTGAGTGAACAATTAACAACTACGAACAACCGAGAGTAAACAAGTAGAGGGGATTTCTTGGGAGTGTGATAAATTGAATGCCAATTTCGCAAAATGGGTGATTATCATTTAATAGAAGTTGTTGAATCTTAGTGGGTAGCCTAGGCTTTAGGTGCAATACCCATTTCTCAATCAACTATCACGAATCAAGCGAGTTCTCTCGAACCTCAATAAGCATAACACATATAAACAGCCCAATACCTCAATCAATCTACTTTTTCAAGCTAGATTAGTAGGATTGAATTTAGAGCCATTTCTCAAGCTAAGTATACAATAACCCAATCACTACAATCATCAACTAATATTTTTCACTCTAAAACCTCTTTCTCAAGCAAGCTTAGAATGCTAAACTAAAATTGCATTTGCAACAACAATTCATCAATTAAAACACAACAATTAATTGAACTCACATCAAATCAACAATAAGATCAATAAATACTAACACCTATAAGCTAATTGAAACATTCAGTTACATAATCACACCCCCAAGAATAGGGGTTTTAGCCAAACATCATAAAAAGCAAAAATTGTTACCACCTATGTTCTCCATCAGATTGGGTAACAATCCACAAGTCTTCAAATGCTCCAATTAAAGCTCAAAATCACAACCAACCCGATATCTCTACAAAAAGTGTCAAAACAATGTTTAGAATGTTGAGGATAAAAAACCCAAAACTAGACAATGTGGGAACTCTTTTTCTTCTTTTAAAATTTGCATTTATACATTCCCAAAATTTAGCTTTAGAGTCATTCGGCGAAATAAGTGGGGCCTCGCTGACATGGTCCGTGACGCGCCGAATGCTTCTTTACATCGCCTTCTTGGCTTGGACTTTCACCACCTCTCTTCTATGACTTTAGGTGATCAAAGTTACCATCACTAATCTATTCGATGTTGTGCCGAATCATCTTTTCTATCGCCAAGTTGATCTCATCCATAGTCTGGCCTACTGGAACTTTTGGCGGGCTGAAGGTCCACTCGGTGAGTCACCAAGTGGTTTTGGCGAGTACCAGCCTTGCTTTTCTTCAACTTCTTCATCTTTTTCACTCATTTTTCCCGATAATGTCGTTGCCTTGCTTTTTTTCCTTCCTTGCTGCAAATTAGCATTGTAACACCAGGTGTGGAAGTACTAAAGGGCTCAAGAAGACACTAAAACTTTGAATATCAATCCCTAAATGAGTCAAAATCCCTAACTCATCAACTCACAATGGGTGTGGAAACACTGAAGAGCTCAAGAACTCATTTGGGAAGAATATCGAACCTAAGAGCATTATACAGAGTCACAAAAGATAGACTCGCACCTAGATCAAGAAATGCATATACATCGAAAATAGAGACTTTGATCATACCAGTGACAACATCTGGTGAATTCTCCTATTGTTGGCGACTGGTTATAGCATATAGACGGTTTGCACCTTCGCCTTCCCCTAAAGTATATCCTCTTAGAGTACCTCTATCTACCAGAGCCGCTGAAGAAGATTGGGCTTTGTTGCCCCCATTACCCTGCCTGTTATTAGGGCACTCTCTCACCAAATGACCCGTCTGATTATACTTGAAAAAGACATTGGACCCATCACGACACGTTCCTAGGTGGTTAATACCACATTTAGCACATGTAAGAGTCCAATTAGCCCGTTGAGCCACACTACCCTGAGACTGAGTAGGTCTAGCTCTAGAATTTTGGGAGTTCTGGTTCTTGATATCACTTATGTCCTTTGGTGTAGATGCACTAGCTGATGATGGAGAAAGTCCAATTGGCCTTTGCTGAAAAGATGATCGATTCACATTTTCGGTCTTCTGTTATCTGGACTCATGAACTGTTATCTTAGCCCTCTTACTGCGGAACTCTTCCATGTCCTTCAATTTATCTTCCTCAACTAGCTACACATGCATCATAATCCTGGCTATGTCCATGTCTCCTATAAACATAGCCGCCTTACTTTCTTTACTTGACAACCGAGACAACCCAGACACAAACAGACGCATCCTGCTCCTTATATCTGCCAGCTCCAGAGCATAACGGGATAACTGGGTGAAATTGAGGATTTAATCATGCACACTCATGGTCTCTTGTTTCAGATTTAAACATCCCCCACCTTTGCTTCCCTTAGCTCGCGGGGAAAGAAGTGCCATAATAAGGCACTTCAAAAAATAGCCCAGCTCACCAGTTATGCCCCTTCAGCCCTGCTCTTCTTCCATTGGTCATACTGAATCCTAGCAACACCCTTGAATAGGCATGCAGTTAACTGCTCAGCATCAGCAACACGCATAACCTCAATCACCTTCCGCATTTCTTCCATAAAGTACTCCCTATCCTAAGTGACATTTGACCCTGTGAATTATAAAGGATTCATCAAGAACTCACAGAATCTGGATGTGTCAACCACATCCTAACAAACCACTCTTTGTTCGCCGGTTTGATTTACACAAACTTGACTCAACTTCCGGATAGCATCCTAAAACTCAGCATTAGTGACCTCTCCTTGAGGGGGTTGCACTTTTGATGCATTAGGAACCTCCGGAACTTGATGATTCACATTCTTCCAAGAAGGACGTCCTCGAACAACTCTTCGTGGAGGCATGATCTGTAAAGATAGGTTCAATAACGAATTAGAAGGAAACTTTTATAGAGTTGAACTCAATTAAGAGGACACAAGATTTAGGATGTGGCGCGTATCTTTTATAGAAGGAAGTAAAATGTTTCCTAATTGTTGTAGCCTCCTCATTTTAGATGTGGCGCACTTCACACCGATAATGAGACTCTACAAACACAGATTTATAGACACCCTAGGACTATTGAAATTTGTGCTCTGATAGCAAGTTTGGCATCCCCCGAGCCTACACCCAGGACGTGGCCGGCACTAGAGAACCATCACTGGTCCCCAAGAGAACTCTTGGCCTTTCTTACTACTCAGCGAAAGACATTACTCAACAACAAGAACTACAAATGCAAAGATAAACCTAGAAACGGCTGGAAATACTCAAATAGTCATAAAATGGCAACTCAAGTCTAAAAATATTAACAAGGAAATGGGAAAAGACTCTGCAACTACTACTGTCTATGAAGACTTTAAATACTATGATAAATGTCGGGACAAGACCCACGACATCTTAACGAAGCTAAAGTGTGATGTGGAACCATCTGCAAAGCAATGAGGTTCAACCTGCTGCACATGGATCATAATCCAGGCTATGTCCATGTCTCCTATAAACATAGCCGCCTTACTTTCTTTACTTGACAACCGAGACAACCCAGACACAAACAGACTCATCCTGCTCCTTATATCTGCCACATCTCCAGAGCATAACGGGATACCTGGGTGAAATTGAGGCTTTACTCATGCACACTCATGGTCTCTTGTTTCAGTTTTAAAAATCCCTGCACCTTTGCTTCCCTTAGCTCGCGGGGAAGGAAGCACCATAATAAGGCACTTTGAAAAATAGCCCAGCTCACCAGTTATGCCCCTTCAGCCCTTCTCTTCTTCCATTGGTCGTACCGAATCCTAGCAACACGCTTGAGCAGGCATGCAGTTAACTCCACACGCTTAGCATCATCAACACGCATAACCTTAATCACCTTCTGTATTTCCTCCATAAAGTTCTCCGTATCCTAAGTGACATTTGACCCTGTGAATTCTAGAGGATTCATCAAGAACTCACAGATCTTGGATATGTCAGCCACATCTTGACAAACCACTCTTTGTTGGCCAACTTGATTTGCCACAACTTGACTCAACTTTGGGATAGCATCCTGAAACTCAGCATTCGTGGCCTCTCCTGGAGGGGGTTGCACTTTTTGGGCATTAGGAACCTCCGGACCTTGATGATTCACATTCTTCCAAGAAGGACGTCCTCAAATAACTCTTCGTGGAAGCATAATCTATAAAGATAGGTGCAAGAACGAATTATAAGGAAACTTTTATAGAGTTGAACTCAATTAAGAGGCTACAATATTTAGGATGTGGTGCGTATCTTTTATAGAAGGAAGTAAAATGTTTCCTAAATATTGTAGCCTCCTAATTTTGGATGTGGCGCGTTTCACACCGATAAAAAAACTCTACTAACATAGATTTATAGACACCCTAGGACTATTGAAATTTTTGCTCAGATAGCACGTTCAGCATCCCCTGAGCCTACACCCATGACGTGGCCGGCACTAGAGAATTATCACTGGTCCCCAAGAGAACCCTTGGCCTTTCTTACTACTTAGCGAAAGACATTACTCAACAATAAGAACTTCAAATTCAAAGATTAACTCAATTGTCTCAATGATAGATAAACTCAGAAACGTCTGGAAATACTCAAATAGCCATAAAAGGCAACTCAAGTCTGAAAATATTAAAAATGAAATGGGAAAAGACTCTTCAACTACTACTGTCTATGAAGACTTTAAATACTAAGATAAATGTCGGGACAAGACCTATGACATCTTAGCAAAGCTAAAGAATGATGTGGAATCATCTGCAAAGCAATGAGGCTCACTAAAGCTAACTGGAATACATATGGTATCAACAGAGGGCCTATTGAGGACCCTAAACAATTGTATATGCATCATAAAAAGATGCATGTCGAATGTCGTCAGTACATTGAATGTACGAGTATTTAAAGGGAAAATTGAAGTAGTAGCTAACTAAACTGACAAGGCTGGAAGGAATACTCACCTAAACTCATATCAATATAAAGCAACAATGATAGATGCAATATTTAAAACATTATAAACCAGGAGATATATTTGATAATGTATAAAAATACAATAACATACTCTTTACTCTTATTTGGAAGATTCTCTAATCGTTAACCATCACTATGAGCAAAGTGATGATACAACGTCTCGCCCACGCTGCAGGAACTATCCTACACCTTGACGGGATATAGAACACCTCAAATAAGTGGATTCACCATGATATCTTTAAAAGCAATAATGAATCATCTAAAAAGTAGTATCATTTACCCATGTTGGAATACACAGTTTATGCAGATTTTGTGTTGACAGAACTCATCCCCATATCGGTGTTCAATATTGCTCTCAATAATATATAACTCATGCTAAAATGTTTAAAACATAACTTATTCTCAATTTGAGGTAATTAGTCAAAAGATCATCTTAACTTGTAAATTCATTTAGAAATTGGTGTCTCTCTCTTATAAAATGTAAAAGTATTACATACTTAGGAATACCTAGTTCCCTTATACTCATTGTGAAACATGAAATTCAACTCTCCTCATTCTCATACTCGTTTACTCAAAACTTAGTTCAAATATTTAGTTAATTTCAAAAGGCTTCTCAACTATGACTCAAAGGGTCCTTTTGAACTTTTCTCTTAAATTTACTTAAATTTAAAAATATAAATTAACAAATGTGATTAGGATATGCATTATAGCTCAAAGATTAATGAAGACATTAAGAGTGAATATCAAGAAGAGAACATAGGAAAGATTCGAGGGAACACACACGGAAATAAGGACGAAAGGGTAAGGGATCTAGCGACCATAGAGCACTGAATGGCACGGGGCGCCAACCCCTAAACTACTGAACAATGTTTGGGGAGCACCACGCCAGGCCCCAAACTACTGGGCAGTAGTTCTGGCACAATGGTGGCATGATTCCCCACACCCATGTCCTGAATTCTGACAAATTTTTCTTCAATTTTTTGAGTCTCAACTCTTCTAGAATCGAATGATTTCGTCCAAACTTCTTCTGATTACCAAACCCAACACAAAATTATCGAAAACCCACACAAAATCCACCAAGAAATAACACTCATTCGCAAGACCCTCACCTCAAGAACTCAAAAACCTCCATTGTTAAAGAATGGGGTTAAAACTCAAGAACTTCTCAAGAATCTCAATATAAAAAATCCCATGGACGAATTCACAATTTAAATTACATGATAGGCGTGAGGGTGAACAAACCCAACACTGTGAGAAGCTTACATACCTCGTAGGAATACTTGTTCTCGGAGAAATGTTTAGTTCTTGAAAGAACGCTTGAAACCCTTCTCTTTTCTCCTCTTGAAGTTGTTCTAAACTCTCTTAGCGTTTTGGAATATGAAAAAGTTGTGTAATTCAGATTAGACCCTTAACTTGGGGTTGAAAAACATTTTAGGCTTAGTTCGGTAACGAAAACACCTAAATACCCCTTTCCTAAACGGATGGAAAGTCTTAGCTAGAGTGGCTTCATTCAAATAGTCATAACTAGTTTCTCAGACAAAAGAATTTAGCAAACTTGGCTGTGTTGGATAGATGAATTGAAGATCTTTGATTTGATACCTCATAGGCGACATAAATCTTTATGTGCTAAAAGGTATGGTCGTTCGAAGTTGACCCAAAACTAAAAACTGATAGGAGTCTGAGGTGTTACAACTTGTTTGGTCATTCTCCATTGTCACGACTCATGTCTACATCCTGGACGTGGCCGACACTCGAAACTATTGTTGACCTGAGTAGACCCTTAGTATGGCATATTATTTTTCTCTATACTGATTAATGCGAAAGCTTTTTAACAGATGAACGTGTAAAAAATTCAAGAAACAAAATCTCAACAACTTTATTTATAGATCTGAAAATCTCAACATATATATATATATACACACTAACATATTGAAGATAGATTACCATGACAAGACTCTACGTCACCTAAATACTCTACAAATTACATATACTTATAATTAACTTCTCAAAATAAATGAAATCCCTCGGAAAGCAAGTAGGTCTTAGCAAGGTTTGAAAGGTGATCCTAATAATATGTCATATTGGGACTCTTTTGAGCTTGAAAATGCGTCTGTTTACCCTTTGGGACCAACTGAATCCATTAATAAGGTCGTAACGGACATCCCTAAAAACATTTGGCCAAAAACTAGTCGAGATCACGTATCGCCAAAATTCCATTGACTATAGCACATGAAAAATGGTAAATTCGGTCTTTCCCACATTAGGGTTCTTTTGGACTTGAAAATGCGTTTGTTTGCCCCTCCAAACAAACTGACTACATTAATAAGGTCGTAACAGACATCCAAAAGAATTTCGGCCGAAAACAAGTTGGGATCACATACCACCAAAAATCTATGGACTATAGCACACAGAAAATGGTACATTCGGTCTTTCCCACACTAGGCTCTTTTGAACTTGAAAATGTGTATGTTTGCCCCTCGGAACCAACTAACTTAATTAATAAGGTCGTAATAGACATCCATAAAAAATTTCGGCCAAAAAAAGTCAGGATAACGTATCACCAAAAATCCATGGACTATAGCGCACAAATAATGGTAAATTCGATCTTTCCTGCACTAGGCTCTTTTGACTTGAAAATGCATCTAATTTCATCTAGGGACCAACTGACTCTATTAATAAGCTTGTAACAGACGTGCATAAAAAGTTTCTGCCAAAAACAAGTTGGGAACACGTATCACCAAAAATCAATGGACTATAGCACATGAAAAATGGTAATTCGGTCTTTCCCGCATTGGGGATCTTTTGAACTTGAAACTGTGTTTGATTTCCCTCGAAACCAACTAACTACATTAATAAGGTCGTAACGTATGTCAATAAAATTTTCAGCCAAAAACAAGTCAGGATCACATACCACCAAAAATCCATGGACTATATTACACAAAAAATGGTAAATTCGGTCTTTCCCACACTAGAGCTCTTTCGAACTTGAAAATGTGTCTGTTTTCCCCTCGGGACCAACTGACTTCATTAATAAGGTCGTGATAGACGTCCATCAAAAACTTTGGCCAAAAAAAATTAGTTTAACGTATCACCAAAAATTCATGGCTATATAGCACACGAAAAATGATAAATTCGATCTTTCCCGCACTGGGCTCTTTTGACTTGAAAATGCATATGTTTTCCTCTAGGGACGAACTAACTCTATTAATAAGGTCGTAATGGACGTCCATAAAATATTTTGGCCAAAAACAAGTAAGGTTCATGTATCAAAACAAATCCATGAACTATAGCACACGAAAAAGGAAAATTTAGTCTTTCCCGTGTTCGGTGTCTTTTGAACTAGAAAATACGTTTGTTTTCTCCACAGGACCAATTGACTCCATTAAAAAGGTCATAACGGACGTCCACAAAAAATTTCGGCCAAAACTAGTAAGAATCATGTATCACCAAAAATCAATGGACTATAGCACACAAAAATGGTACATTCAGTCTTTCCCGCGTTAGTGCTCTTTTGAAGTTGAAAATATGTTGGTTTACCCCTCGATACCAACTAACTTAATTAATAAGGTCGTAACGGACGTCCATACAAGATTTTGGCCAAAAACAAGTCGGGATAACGTATCACAAAAATCGATGGATTATAGCATAGAAAAATGATAAATTTGGTCTTTCCTGCACTAGGCTCTTTTGAACATGAAAATTCATACGGTTGCCCCTCGGGACTAACTGAATCCATTAATTAGGTCGTAGCTAACATCCATAAAAAGTTTTGGCCAAAAATAAGTTGGGATCACGTATGACCAAAAATCCATGAACAATAGCACACGAAAAATGGTAAATTTAGTCTTCCCCACATTAGGGATCTTTTGGTTTGGAAAATGCATATGTTTGCCTCTCGGGACCAACTGAATCCATTAATAAGGTCATAACGGACATCCATAAAAAACTTCGGGCAAAAATAAGTCGGGATCACGAATTAGTAAAAATTCATGGGCTATAGCACACGAAAAAGGGCAAATTCAGTCTTACCCGTATTAGTCCTCTTTTGAAATTGAAAATGTGTCACTTTGCCCTTCAGGACCAACTGAATCCATTAATAAGGTCGTAACGGATGTCCATAAAAATTTTTGGCCAAAATCGATTCATGATCACCTATCACAAAATTTGCATGGAATAGCAAATGAAAAAGATAAATTCGGTCTTTCCCGAATTATGTCTCTTTTAAACTTTTAAATGCCTCCGTTTGCTCCGTTGGACCAACTGACTCTAATAATAAGGTTGTAACGGACGATCATAAAATATTCAACTAAAAAGAAGTCGAGATCACCTATCACCAAAAATCTATGGACTATAGCACACGAAAATGAAAAATTATGTCTCTTCCACATTGGGGATCTTTTGAACTTGAAAATTCATCGGTTTGCCCTTTAGGATAAACTGAATCCATTAATAAAGTCATAACGGACGTCCATAAAATGATTTGTCAGAAAACATTTGGAATAGCGTATCACAAAAAGTTCATGGACTATAACACACAAAAATGGTAAATTCGGCCTTTTCCGCATTGGGGCTCTTTTGAACTTGAAAAATGCGTTTGTTTTCCCCTCAAGACCAATTGACTTCAGTAATAAGGTTATAATGAACGTCCATAAAATATTTCAGCCAAAACCAAGTCGGGATCATGTATCACCAAAATTCGATGGACTATCCCATACGAAAGTCTTTCCTGCATTGGGGCTCTTTTGAACATAAAAATGCATATGTTTTCCCATCGGGACCATCTGAATACATTAATAAGGTCATAACAGACGTCCATAAAAATTTTGTCCAAAAAAAGGCAAATTCAGTATTTCCTGCATTAGGGCTCTTTTGAACTTGAAAATGCATTTTTTTACCCCTTGAGACCAACTGACTACATTAATAAGGTCGTAACAGACGTTTATAAAAAATTTTGCCCAAAAACAAGTAGGGATAACATATCGCCAAAAATCTGTGGACTATAGCACATGAAAAATGGTAAATTTTGTTTTCCCGCATTGTGACTCTTTTGAACTTGAAAATGCGTCTATTTCCCCCTCGGGAGCAACTGAATCTATTAATAGGGTTTTACCGAACATCTATAAAATATTTGACCAAGTCGGGATCACATATCACCAAAAATTGATGGACTAAAACACGCAAAAAAGTAAATTCGGTCTTTCCTACATTGGAGCTCTTTTGAACTCGAAAATACATATGTTTTCCCCTCGGTACCTAATGAATCCATTAATAAGGTTGTAAAGGGCGTTCATAAAAGATTTCGGCAAAAAACAAGTCGAGATCACATATCAGCAAAAATCCATTGACTATGCACTCGAAAATGGTAAATTTGGTCATTCCCTCATTGGGACTCTTTTAAACTTGAAAATGTGTATGTTTGCCTCTCTAGACTAACTAACTCCATTCATATCGTAACAGACGTCTATACAAAATTTCAAGCAAAAATAAGTCGGGATCACGTATCACCAAAAATCTATTGACTGTAAGCATATGAAAAATGGTAAATTCAGTATTTCCCACATTAGGGCTTTGTTGAACTTGAAAATCCGTCTATTTGCCCCTCGGAATCAATTGAATCCTTAATAAGGCCGTAACGAACGTCCATAAAAAACCTCGGCCAAATACAAGTTGGGATTACATATCACCAAAATTCCATGGACTATAGTACACGAAAAATGGTAAATTAGGTCTTTCCAGCATTAGGGCTCTTTTAATCTTGAAAATACGTATGTTTGCCCCTCGGGACAAACTGAATCCATTAATAAGGTCATAACGGTCATCCATAAATGACTTTTTCCAAAACAAATTTGGGATCACGTATTACCAAAAATCCATGGACTATAGCACACGAAAAATGGTAAATTCAGTCTTTCCCACATTAGGGCTCTTTTGAACTTGAAAATGTTTTTGTTTACCACTCTGAACAAAATAAATCCATTAATAAGGTCGTAACGGATGTCCATAAAAAGTTTCAGCCAAAATTAAGTCGAGACCACGTACCACAAAAAATTCATGAACTATAGCACACGAAAGTGGTAAATTCGGTATTTCCCGCATTGTGGATCTTTTGAACTTGAAAATGTGTCCTTTTGCCCCTCAGGACTAACTAACTCCATTAATAAAGTTGTAATGCACGTCCATAAAATAATTCGGCCAAAAACAAGTCAGTATAGCATATCACCAGAACTCTATGGACTATAGCACACGAAAATAGAAAATTCGGTCTTTCCCGCATTGGGACTCTTTTGAACTTGAAAATGCGTCCATTTACACCTCGGAACCAACTGACTCTGTTAATAAGGTCGTAATGGACGTCTATAAAAAAAATTATTCAAAAACAAGTCAGGATCATGTATCACCAAAAATTCATGAACTACAGCACACAAAAAAAAAGGTAAATTCGCTCTTTCCCATATTAGGGCTCTTTGGAACTTAAAAACGTGTCTGATTACCCCTCAGGACCAAATAAATCCATTAATAAGGTCGTAATGGATGTCCAAAAAATTTTCGGCCAAAAACAAATCAGAATCACGTATCACCAAAAATCCATGCACTTTAGCACACAAAAAAATGGTAAATTCAGTCTTTCCTGCATTTGAGCTCTTTTAAACTTGAAAATGTGTCTGCTTGCCCCTCAAAACCAACTGAATCCATTAATAAGGTCGTATGGATGCCGCTAAAAAATTTTGGCAAAAAAAAAAAAGACGGGATCACGTATCACAAAAAATCCGTAGACACATTTTCGGTGTTTCCCGCATTGGGGCTCTTTTGAACTTGAAAATGCCTCTGTTTGTCCCTCGGGACCAACTGACTCCATTAATAAGGTCATAACAGACGTCCATAAAAGTTTTCAACCAAAAACAAGTCAGGATCACGTTGCATCGAAAATCAAGGACTATAACACATGAAAGATGGCTCGACGTATGATCCAAAAATGCATGTCATAAAGTGCATCAAAATTCTAGCAGAATATTAAAGTTTTAAAGCTTATCAAATTCGAGAGATCTTCTCCCTCTGCTGCTATTTCAATCCATGCTGGACCGATCAATATACCAATAATCTAGCCTTCAGTCAATTGGTGGAACACATTGCATCAACCTGGGAGCCAATTTCATCCACTTGAAAATTCGTGTAAAAGTGGCTAATTCGACTTTATTATAGACTTGTTAGTCCCGTAGCTCGGGGAGAAAGTTCCATAATGAAATGGTTGATAAATAGAAGGGAGAATGCCGCTAAAGTCTTAAATGCATTTCATGAAACTCATCAAATTCGAGCTAAGTCTCAAGTTTCGAAGCTCCTCAAATTTGAGCCAAGTTTTTAAATCGTGATGCTTCTCCAATTTGACTCAAGTCTTCAAGTCATACAAGCTCAACAAAAATGAGTTAAATCTTCAACTTGTTACTCCTAAACCACATGAGTTTAAATCTATATGGTCCAAAAAATCAATAGGTTGAAAACCTTGAAATAGATGGCTTAGACAAATTAGAAGAAAAAAACTCACATGATTTGCATTGAAGTGTAAAGTAAATATATTATATTGCTTCAAAATTGTAAGAGTTTTTACACTTCAAAAATCATAAGAAAGGGATGAAAAAACCCGACATCATTCTCCACAAAAGTCTAAGTAGAAAAAATTCAAACATCATGAAGTAGTTTGTCAACTCGTCTTGATTGACTTTATCAAGTATGCATCACTTCTTCATCAAAAAACATCACTTCAAATAACTTTATGGATTGATGTAGCCATAAGAAAGCCTCTATATTTGGTATAGGGGCATATTTTGAAGTCCGATTTATGGAATCGATCATGTGATAAGTAGTTGCACTCTAAACATAGGACAGACTGCACCAAAATCTCTATATCGCCAAAGACAAGACTATAGAGGAAGAGGCACAAAATGTAATTCATCGTCAAGCTTCAATTTACAGGAAGATACACTAAGTGTTGTTCTCGTGAAAGCCAAAACTACATAGGAAGAGGCACAAAGTATGATTCATTGTCAAGCTTCAATTTAAAAAATGATACACTAAGTGTTGTTCTCTCCAAAGCCACAATTGTAGAAGAAGATGCACTAAGTGTAGTTTGCCGCTAAAACCGCAACTGCAAAAGAAGATGCATCAAGTGTGGTTCGTCGTCAAAGCTGCAACTGCAAAAAAATGTTTCATGTGTCATTCGTCATCAAAGTCGTAACTCTAAAAGAAGATGCACCACGTGTGGTTCATTATCAAAGTCACAATTGTAGAAAAAAATGTACTAAGTGTGGTTCGTCATCAAAGTCGCAACTACAAAAGAAGATGCATAATGTATGGTTTGACATCAAAGCCGCAATTACAAAAGAAGATGCACTAAATGTGGTTCATTGTCAAAGTCGTAACTGCAAAAGAAGATACATCTTGTGTGGTTCGTCATCAAAGATGCGATTGTAGAAGAAGATGTGGTTCTTTACTAAAGCCGCAACTGCAAAAGAAAATGCACCAAGTGTAGTTCGTCATTAAAGCCGGAGTTACAAAAGAAGATGCACAAAGTGTGGTTCGTCTCCACCAAAGACATAATAGCTAAAATATTGCACCAAGTATGATTCTTTGTCAAAATCATAACTACAAACGAAGATGCACCAATTGGTTCCTCGTCAATTATGGATTTTCTCTCACTTTTTTTTTCTGATATGGAGATTTTTTTCGGTCGATCGTAAATGTAACACCCAGAAAATTGATAGGTGAAACTAGAGCCTAACGAATGAATCTTAAAAGTCTATGCCTAAATTGGAGTTATGAAATAGTCCAAAAATTTGACCAAGTATAAATTTAAGGGAGGGTTCAAGGAAGGCGAAAGGCTTCACTACCCTTAGAAGCACTCTTGAACTTTTCCTTAGCCGTGTGGGCAAAAAGGTATTGTTCAAGGGAGGCTTCAAGAAAGATGAAAGCCTTCATCACCCTTAGAAGCCTCCTTAAACCAATGCATTAGTAGTATAGGCAAGGAGGCAAGTTCACGTGAGGCTTTAATGCCCGTGAAAGGCATCCACTAGCCGTACAATCCCTCGTGGACATTGCCTTAGCCAAATTTGGCAAGAGGGCAGTCCACGTGAGGTTCCAAGGATCGTGGAGGACCCCACTACACGTGGAGCACCTTGAGTGGGGGCTGCCTTAGCGCGCCTAGGCAGTGCACGTGTGCATGTGAGGGTCCACGACAGTTGGACATGTCCACTGCCCGTGTACACCCTTGTGAACATGCCTTAGCTTTAAAAAGCTTAAGGCACAAGTACAAGGGAGGGTCCACGGCTGGTAGACCACTCCAAGGCCCTTAAAAACTCCCTAAGACTTTGCCTTAGTTTTATTTGGCAAGTCCATGTGGGCAAGGGGTATTTTTGTAAATATTATTTTTAAGTCCGATTTTTAAATGGGTGTATTTTTATTTTTTTTAAATAAGTATATAAGTTATTTTAAGTCATTAAACACCCAAACTAAATCACTTTCACAAGGACCCAAATCAAAATCAAAAGTTCATCTTCCTTACAAAAATTATCTCTCTAAAAACCCAAGAAGAAGAAGAAGGGTGAAATTGAAGCTTGGGCTGCAATATTTCGAGGGCTTTTCATCAATTTCTTCAAGGATTCACCCTCAAGGTATGGTAGTTTTCATCTTTGGGTAGATTCAACCAAAAGAGCCCCTTCAAAACTTGGTTTTCAAACTTCAAATTGTCCCCAAATCAAGGGTTTTGGTTTGAACACATGGGTTCTCTTTAAAGGTGATTTTTATGATTGAATTATGTTGGGTTATGATTGAATTGATGATTTATGGTTGAATTTTGGTGAAATTCCCCCAAGAACCCATGGATCCCCTCTATTGTTAAATTGTGATCTTAATTGAATCAATTGATTTTAGAAGAATGTAATTGGGTCTTGTATGAATGAATTGAATTGGTTGAATTATGTTATTACCCACATCTAATGTATAAATTCTAGAATGTTGGATTGAATGTGATTCATGATTCTTAATGGGTAAATTATGAGAATTTGTACATGAATATGAGAATTATGCATGTGCTTCAAGATTTATGTTGAGAATGAAGATTCTATGATTATAGTGTAATTGCATGATTTTAGTATGATTCTACATGTATACTTGATTAACCTAAGATTCTAGGGTGAAATTGATGTGGCCTAGGGCTATGTCATGAAAGAGGCAAATTGAGGGTTTAGATGTGACCTTCTAAGATTGATGAACTTCTTGATGAATTGCCTTAGATTAGATCACCTAGACATGAATTGCTTATAAGTAAAGCTTGTAGACATTAACTAACTTGATTAGGTCTTACATGATGAATCATGGCTTAAATAGTATTGAGATTTAGTTTACTTGATGCTATATGTCTATAATTGAGTAAGAATGAAGCATGTGGTTAGTTTACCTTGAGAGTTAGGTTTACATGATGACCATGTGAGGTATTGCTTGAGAGTAATGCTTGTAGTATGAAGATGTCTCCTAAGGGCTTTAATGGTAAAAGCTAATATGAATAAGTTAATGATGTTAAGGCTTAAAGAAGGAAGCTATTATGTATGTTGAATTGTATATGGCATTATTGTGAAAGGACTTCATTCACATGACCTATAATATGAGTACATGAGTTTATGTATATAATGAGTGATTTACTTCAGTCAAGATTATATCCACGTCTAATGTAGTGAATGCTAGATGTGTTGACTTAATATGATCTATGGTTCTTGAATGCAAGATATGAGGGGTATGCATGATTATGATATTATGTGCATGTTTTATGAACATTTAGAGAGTGAAGTGTCTATGATGATAATGTTGTGGTTGTGTCATTGAAAGGACATTCACACACACACCCCATGCATGAACATGACTATGATGTGACTAAGGTGTTGTTGAAAGGCTAATTCTCATATGCACCCTTACACATGACTATGCATGAAGTATGTATATTTATGATAATCTTGTTGTGTTGATTGAAAGGCTATTCTCATGAACACACTATGAATATGATGTGAAAGGTTTACTCACATGTTGATGATTCTAAGGTTGAGAGAACATTCTCACCTAATGAATCTATGAGCTATTATGATATTATGTTGGTTTGAGTGCCTAGTGCATTCTTTCATGAACATGAATTTAAGTAAAGACTTAATATGAATATTAAAGGGAATTATGCTTAGCACCGAGTGGATATGAAAAATGAGATGGAAGCTTTTACGTTAGAAAGCTCGGCTTCTCAATGTAAGTTATCTCATGAGATGGAACCTTTTACGTTAGAAAGTTCGGGTTTCTAGTAGCAATCTCCTTATCCCATAACTATGTGCCCACATAGGTCTTTAGCTAGTGGATCCACCTAAAATCTAAATATGTTAGTTCTACCTTAGGCAAGTAGGACACCTTTTTTCGGTGTGGGGGTAGAACACCGGATTTCATGTAGCTCACATGGTCTATGTCGGTTAAGGTTATATTTCCCTATATGATAAGAACATGAGTTATGTAATGTGGTTCCTCAAGAGGTTATACTTAGTATGAATGGGGGTATGGGACTTCATTCATGCATTGCACAAGTAGGCTTTGAGAGTGGGCATGGTATGTTTCTCTTATGACATGATGATTATGAGATAAGGTGTGCTTTATATGAATTATGAACATAAACATGAGCTATACATATGAATTCTTAATGAGCTTTACTTAGTGTGAGTGGGGGTATGGGACTTCACTTATACATTGCACAAGTAGACTTATAAAGGGGTTATGTTGTGATTTCCTTATGCTATGAAGACATATGAATTTATGTATGCATGATATGGATAGTTGCTATGAGTGACTTTACTTATTACAAGTTATGAACATGAATGTCTCCTTGTCTAGGAATGTTGACTATGGATAAGGTCAAGGTATGTTATGCATGATTATGGTGGCCTAAAAGTGAGACTTAGTGTAGATAGTATTATGGGATCCTATCTATCAGTGGCGGACCCAGGATTTTCACGAAGTGGGTTCAAGATATAAAAAATAAATAAGCAAAAATGCAAACAAAACAAATTTTGATTAATTAAAATATATCATTACAATTCTATTCTACGAGTTTTCATTTCTTGAAACCTATTCATAATACTCTCATCAGAAATAGTATTAAATATTCTTTTCTCTACATAAGGCACCATACAACTACTCAGAAAATCATCATCCATTCGATTTCGCAATTCACTCTTGATCAACTTCATTGCCGAGAAAGCTCTTTCAACTGTAGCAGTAGCAACCGGCAGGAGCAACGCAAATTTTATAAGGCGAAACACAAGAGGATAGTTTAAATGCTTCTTTACCTTAACTAGCATTTCAGAAAGATCGCCAAGCCCTTTTAAGTTGGAGAATCTTTTATCAACATCACGGACATCAACTATATAAGTCTCTAGCTGATTCCTAAGAGTAACCATTACATTTTCACCAAAATCATCAGGATATAATTCAGCCATTCTCAATATGTTCTTGATGTCAAAACTAGAAAATGAGTTAACTGGATTCAAGCAAGCAACTCCAATAAGCAAATTTGTTCTAACCTCATTAAAACGATCATTGAGTTCTTGAAGCTGCCAATCAATAATCTTAAAAA
>JAJOOF010007784.1:0-42316 GCA_029582545.1 Solanum lignicaule | reverse complement strand
TTATTTCTTGATGTGTGGCTAAAAACCCCATTCTTGGGGTGTGATTTAGCAAATATGTGTTGATATTGTTGTTGGGTCTTGCTTGCTGATAGGTTAGATGTATTTTAATGGTTATTTCACCTAGTGGTTGTGGTTTAATTTAATGGGTTTGTAGTTTCACATATAAAAACCACCCATGTGTTTTCGGCTTGCCCGAGAGGGAGGTCGCGAAACCAAGACCACTAGACTGATGGCCTAAGAAGTGGGTCAACATGAGGTTCAACCCGAGAGGGTGAACCGTAGTCCCATATCCTAACAGTCAGGTCGACAGAGTGAGTGGGGTAAGGCGTAAGCTGGTCTTCATACGGCAAGTGGTTGTCCGAGCGGAACCCATTTGAAACGGGGTAAGTTGCCCGAGAGGGAACTTATTTTCATCTAAAGCTTAGTCTAGTCACTATTATCTTGTAAATTTCCTATCGAAAGCATGTACCCAACGATTTATCTCAACTTGTATTGCAGTAACACCCCAACAACTTTCTCTCATACTTGATTTTCTTGTTAATTTTTGTTGTTTTTACTACTTCTGACAAAACTCCCAATTGATATTTGACACTTTTGTGTCACCCCCTTTTAATTTACAATGTTTTTGTTCGTTAATGTCTTTAGCTACGACTAATTAGAATTAAATATTATTTTTCTATTAATTATCAAAACCACTCCCTTGGGACACGACCCCAACCTTTAGTTGGGTTATTATATAATCGACGATCGTAGACACTCGTACCGTAGGTTAGTGTCGTTGGTCACGATAAGCATCAGATATGCAGATGCAACACAAACTAAAGAAACGAATCAGTTCAGTACACCGACTAGGGACTGTGTTAGGAGTGAGTGTAGCACTTCAGTATATTTTTATGTATTTCTCAATAGCTCAAAAATATTTGAATAAAGTAAGCCTACTTCTA
The DNA here is from genome assembly GCA_029582545.1 of Solanum lignicaule. NCBI lineage: Eukaryota > Viridiplantae > Streptophyta > Magnoliopsida > Solanales > Solanaceae > Solanum > Solanum lignicaule. Next base: position 41,372 of record JAJOOF010007784.1, on the reverse strand, counting down.
ACAGTGGAATACATTAGTAATAATGTTAATAATGATCGGACAAAACTCATCCTACATTTAGACCATGACTACAATCTATAACCTCTGAGGAAAAGAATCTATATTATTTTATTTATGAAATATTTGGTGAAACATGAATCACAATCACCATCATAATGGAAAAAAAGATATTCCTCTAACATTCTGCTTTGTTAGATTCTTAGAATTCTTTAAGCTTACAGAGAGACATGAAATGTGGAGGTTAGAGAGGCGGGAAGGGGGTGGGGATAAACAAAATTACATTTAGAAATTGTATAGCAGGCTTCTCTGTTAAACTAGTTATACACTGAAATATACATGCAGAAATTACCACTATTTTGCAACGTTTGAGAATTGCAAAAAATATATTAAATATCAACGTATTGGAAATAAGTTCATATTCTACCGTTGCAATTAACAACTTGTGTAATGGTCATTCAACTAACGTTAATATAATTAAAATGAACACAGAGAGGTTCTCTAGCAGTGAGGAATAGTTACAAAGAGCAAAATTGGGTGACCAATATTTTAGCTAAGAAAGGACATCATCAAATTACAGATAATTTTTTCAGAGACTGAACAGTTACATTTTTTTTTTTGTAAAACTGTTGAAGAAGATAATTTTGAAATATTGTTTGTTAGGCGACGAATAAGGTCACTATGTTTATCGGTATGTAATAATAACTCTTAATACTATCGCTATTAAAAGTAAAACTAATGTAATGCTGGTCACCCTGCTTGTACTGATGCTTAACAATATTAACAAATAAAAATTTTGTTAACCAAAAAAAACATATAGTGCCGTGATAAGTGAGGTGGTGTCTTTTTCTTGGTTTATTTTTACTTCATCAGCATGTATTTAAGTAACCAAATCTCCTTCCCCGTACCTTTTTGCTAAATAAGAAAGAATTTTCCTCTGAGGGAAACAACATAAAATATTAGTTAGAGATGCAATTTCCTATGAAATAGATTCATTACCACATATTCATACTTATTTTTGCACTGTATTTTCGAGAATCTAATCAATAGTATTGTTATTCTACACGACCTAGATTTTCTTACTTTTATTTCAAACTTTACTTAAGTGAACCAAGTTGTCTAACGTGTTTCGAACGGAATGTAAAGACTATAAAGAAAGAACACAATATTTTAAGTTGAAACACTCAGCTCTAAAGGTGTAAAAACCACGACTTGTTCCTCAATAGGATTTACCCCAACTTCACTAAAGAACTATGAGCCTCAACAAACAACAAGATTACAATAGTTTATGTAACCTAAAGATTAATCACCTAATCTCGATTCTAGCACAGACCTCCAAGGTATGTGCTCCCAGTGTCTTCGAGTTGCCCTCAACATGAAGACTAAGATCCTAGAATCACTTTATAATTAACTGATCTAGCAATATAAAAATCACAAATACTAAGAAACTTCCTAGATCGGTTCTTATATATTCTTCGTTCAGCAACACTTTAGGAATCAATAATTCGAGAACATCAGCATGGACGCCTCTCTTGCTATTTATGCTTTTGCTTTTCCTGCACCTCAACTTCCTCCAGGACTCTTCTTTCAATCGTAGCTCTTTTTCAATTTAGATTTCTTCTCGCAATGAAACTCCTTTATGAAATAGAAGTCCTTCTTGAAATAGTTTCTCATGAGATCACTTTACCAACGTGTTCCTTGCATTTCGTCATTCATCAAAACAATACTTATCCCAACAAATTCCCCATTTTTGATGATGACAAACTTATGTCCATTGTCTACCTTCTTAGCTTGCTATTTTGACCTGTAAACATTTAAGCATGGAACACTTGGGCAAAATAGAATAGTTATGGGTTATAAATAATGCACTTCCTTTACTTCCCCCTTTTGGGATCATAAAAAATCGTTTCAAGTGAAAGTAAAAGTATTTAAGTAGAAGGAGTAATATCTAATATGCACCAAAGTATGGTCATCAAGATTGTAACCAAATTAGCAAAGCACAGTAATTAGCATAGACATGGTTACTGAAAGCTGAATTAGAATACGAGGCAACAAAACAAACCATAGAGTAGAACCGAAAAAGCAGTAAATGTCCTAAAAGAAAGAGCACACAACAAGCATAATCCAAAAAATAACATAGTCAATTAGGGAGGTGAAAGAAATAGGAAAGGATCAAGAGGTTGATGTGGTGTGCGGAGAAGATAGCAACTGAGTTAGGTGTCGCACAATTGCGCTATTAGCAGTCCTCTCCTGAGAAAGTTAATTTTGCAGAGCCACTACAGAGCTTCCCAAGTTGTTTTCTCCACTTGATGGACAGTTTCCATAGCAATGAGTTCATTTTATTTGTCAGCAAGCTAATTTTTCAGTCGTTGAAGAGGTGTGTCAAGACTCCTTATAGAAATAGGGAAACCCAAGTGATTCACCCTACCCACCACATCCTTAACTATTTGTGAATCCCGTACCTAGACTGGCACGTCAAAGGCTGCAAATATGGAAGCCATCCAAAACCCATATGGAAGGGCATGCCCATTTTCATCTTGATGAAGAAGCATGTGCATATGTTTGATGATTAGCGAGGGTAGGTCAATAGGTACTTCAGTTTCCAGTAGCTCTATAAGAGTAAGATCAAGAAAATTATCCTTCGTACATCATTGTTTCCTCTGGAGAATGATCCTATGGACAACATCAAACTACAGTTGATGTAGTGGAAATATCTCATTCTTATTGACACCACGATGATGAGTCAACTTAGGCTTGGAGGTGAATTTTCAAGTAATGCTTAGAGCAGATGTCTTGTGAAGTAAAGGAGCAACTCAAGCTTTACATAATGACCCCACCCTTCAGAAGGAATCCCCAATATACCAACAAAATCAGTAGGAACCAAATGAGTAGAAGTTTTCCTCACAGTAGAGGTAAAGGATAGCCCATCACTTTTCACATTTATATAAAATTCAGTTACCTTATTTTTTGCTAATTTACGTTGAGTATCACCTTGAAGAAAAAGAGCATAGCACCCTTGGACCTCTAATTTAGTCAACAACACAACCATTTTAGGGCCTCCAATTTCAGTAACCACCCTACTTCTAAGAACTGATTGTTGACGAATGTGACTGATCCAATCAAGCTGAGATGAAGAGACTGAAGGATTGGTCAGAGTCAGATTCTCAGCATCAGAGTAAGACAAGGATCTATTAGAAGGAATAGGGGAAGCAACCTGTTTCTATTTAGATTTGGAAGTGGATTTGATTTTGGACGCAGATATGGGATAGGGCTCAGTCATGGCTCTTGTGGAGGGATTTAATTTAGAACTTGAAGACTTTGAGGCAATATGTTTACCATACCTCACCCTACTAATTACCAGATCATCATCAGATAGAACAATATCAGGAATTGGGGGTGAAGAACTAGTAGAAGTAGGAGTCATTTTGGTTGCTACTAAAGCAGAAATTAGAACAGCCTGAGCCTGACGTCATTTCTGTCTAGTTTGATGAACCCTAACAGAAGAAATGAAAGGTATATTTGCGAGTGGAGAGGATTCAGACCTAGGGGTCAACACACTGTTCCTGTTGAAAGTTCTAACACGACTCCTACCCTTTGTACGAATAAGGTTAGACAGAGGAATTTCATCAGTAGTATCAATGCTTAAGGGAATAGGGGTATCATCATGCTTCATGCGAGAGAAATGGATTTCGACTTACAGAGCTCCAATTTGCGAACCCATCGAGAGCAACCCGAAAGTGTGCATGTGTGCTTGTTTACCCCTCACTTGATGGATCAGAAACGATGGCTAGAGGTAAATTTTGAAAGTGTACTTCCTCATATGATGCTTGAAGCGAAGAACCATTGATCGTCACAATGTGAGTGATTCCTTCTAAAGTAACCAAGATAAGCTCTGGAAGAGATTTCATACTGACTAGGGCTAAAGAGTTATCATATGCGTGTGAAGTTTCAGATTTCCCAGGATATTTTGATGAAGACACCATTCTTGATAATTCAAGCTTTGGTATATAAAATAAGACCGTGGAAGAAGAGAAGATGGGGTTTAGAGAAAAAGTTGTGGAAGATGAAGAGATGGAAGTAGTTCATCTTCCCCAAGCTAGAAGTGGGTCTTCTTTATTCTTCTTCCGTAGCTTAATTCAAGGTTTAATTTCTTATACCCGGTTGATTTCTTTATCATGTTAGGTATAAATTCTTATTTCTTGATGTTTGGCTAAAATCTCCCATTCTTGGGGTGTGATTTAGCAAATATGAGTTGATATTCTTATTGGGTTTTGCTTGCTGATAGGTTAGATGTATTTTAATAGTGATTTCACCTAGTGGTTGTGGTTTAATTTAAAGGGTTTGTAGTTGGAAATACAAAGCCATCCATGTGTTTTCGGCTTGCCGAGAGGGAGGTCGTAAAACCAAAACAACTAGACTGATATCCTAAGGAGTGGGTCGATATGAGGTTCAGCTCGAGAAGGTGAGGCCTAGTCCCATATCCTAACACTCAGATTGAGAGAGTGAGTGGGGTAAGGCGTAGGCTGGTCTTCATGCGGCAAATGTGTGTCCGAGAGGAACACATTTGAAACGGGGTAAGTTGCCCGAGAGGGAACTTATTTACATTTAAAGCTTAGCCTAGTCACTATTATTTTGCAAATTTCCTATCGAAAGCACGTACCCAACAATTTATCTTAACTTATATTGCGGTCACATCCCAAGAACCTTTCCCTATAATTGATTTACTTGTTTATTTTGTTGGTTTAGTACTTGTTACAAAACCCCCTTTGATATTGGACACTTTTGTGTCGCCCCCTTTAATTTACAATGTTTTTTATCGCAAATGTCTTTAGCTACGACTAGTTATAATTTAAATTCTATTTTTCTATCAATTCTCAAAACCGCTCCCTTGGGACAGGACCCCAACCCTTGGTTGGGTTACTATATTATCGACGATCGTAGACACTTATACCGTAGGATAATGTCGTTGGTCCCGATAAGCATCAATAGCTCCCACAGTTTAGTCAGATTCTATTGCTTTGACCTTTTATCAGTATATCCAATATTCAGTTTCAGCATGTTATAAATTGGTCACTGCATTCAGTTATCTCAATATTCAGTATCTATATCATGTTTAGATTAGATCATTGCTTATCTGCTTTGTTCAGTTATATCTTATTTCAACTGTATTCTATCCTGCCTACTCAGTACCTTTCAAGTACTGACGCATACTCTACACTAGATCTCTCGTGATGTAGGATTAGGTTCTCAGCATCTAGATCATGCTTAGATCGGTTCCTGATCTCCAGTTCAGCAGAATTAGTGGTGAGCCCTCATTCTCCGAGGACAATAGTCATGAGAATCTTTTCAGTATTTTAGTCCCTTAGTTTCATTTTTGCTAGACTTAATTGGGGCTTGTCCCAACATTTCTAGTCAGATAGAGGCTATTTTCAGACAGATAGTTTCATCTTAGTATTGAGTTAATATCTTCCTTGTATTAAACTCTTTAGTTTTCATATATCGCAGTTATAGTATAGGGGTATTCCCCATCTTTTCATTTTGTTTATGATTATAGCTTCCGCACAATTTATATTATTCAGTTTATATTTGCTATGATCATGATCATGCCAGCAGGGTTAGCTTGGGATCACTTATGGTCCTAGGTCCCGTGTCTGCGTTTCGGGGATAGCTCGGGGCATGACAAACTTGGTATTAGAGCATTTGGTTTAAGTGTCCTAGGATGTCTGAAAAGCTGCACTAGGTAGAATCTTTTTTATGGATGTGTAGTGTACACCACATCTAATGAGGGGGAAGGTACAAAGTGTCTTAAGAAAAATCTTCATTTTCTTGTTACTCTTATCGTGCGTAAGGTATGATCTAATTCCATTCTAACTCGACGTTCTACGTTTCAGTGATCATGCCTCCTCGTAGAGCTAACGCCAGGAATGCAAATGCCAGGAACACAAACGCAGCTCCTACAGTCCCTGATCAAGAAGTGTTGAATGCAGAGTTCAGGAACTCTATTCAGATGTTGGCTCAGAGTGTGGCCAACCAGAACAATCATCGAGCTCCAGTTCCGGTAAATTCCAATGTTGGGTCAGCTGCAGCCAGGGTGCGAGACTTTGTTAGGATGAATCCGTCGGAGTTCTTAGGATCGCAAGTTAGAGAAGATCCGCAAAACATCATTGATGAGGTCAAGAAGATCTTTGAAGTGATGCAGGTAACTGGGAATGATCGGGTTGAGTTAGCATCTTACCAACTGAATGATGTTGGTCATATCTTGTATACTCAGTGGAAGGAGAACAGGGGTACAGATATAAGGGCCCATGAATTTATGAACTTAAGGCAGGGTAACATCACGGTCCAAAAGTATGGGCTCAAGTTTAACCAACTCTCCAGGTATGCTACTCACATGGTTGTTAATTCCAGGGCTCAAATGAATAAGTTTCTGTATGGAGTGTCCAACTTAGTGAAAACAGAGTGCAGGAATGCTATGTTATTGGGAGACATGAACATCTCTAGCCTAATGACTCATGCTCAGTAGGTTGAGGGTGATAAGCTTAGGGAACAGGCTAAGGACATTAAGAAAGCAAGAACACATAACTACGAGTATTCCCAACATAAATCGGGTGGTGGAAATCGCTCGCAGTTTCAACAGAAGTCTTCAACTCCAGCACCTTTATCAACTAGTGTTCGATATCCCTGGTTCTGTAAAGATCAGAAAGGTAGGGTGTCAGGTTCTAAGTTTCAAGGGAGTGTTACAGGTACCAAAACCTACCCAACTTACTTGAAATAAAGTAAGAACCATCCGAGCGAGTGCCTTGCTGGTAAGGAATGATGCTTTGGGTGTGGTTAGTCTGGTCATATATTAAAGGATTTTCCTTTTAGACAGGGTCAATGAGGAAATAATGGTAGAGCTCAGTCTACAACTTCAGCAGCACCAACAGGTCGCCTGACTTAGCAAGGTAACTCATCTCGTATAGGTGGCGGATAGCACCAAAACAGGCTCTATGCTCTTTAGGCTCGCCAAGATTAAGAAGATCTCCTGATGTAGTCACTAGTACGTTACGAGTCTTTGACCTTGATGTTTATGCATTATTAGATCCAGGGGATACGTTGTCTTTTCTAACTCCTTATATAGCAGTCAAATTCAGTGTTAGCCCAGAAACTCTTTCAGAACCCTTCTCAGTCTCTACTCTAGTCGGGGACCCAGTTATAGCTAGATGTATATACATAAATTGCCCTGTCACAGTCTCTCAAAAAGTCACCTCAGCAGATCTTGTAGAGTTAGAAACGGTAGACTTCATTATTAATCTAGGCATGGATTGGTTACATCCTGTTATGCCTCAGTCAATTGTAGAACTACGATTGTTCATTTTCAGTTTCCAGACGAACCAATCTAAAAATGGAAAGGTAGTAGCTTAGAGCTTATGGGTCGATTCATTTCTTACCTTAAGGCCAGAAAGATGATCTCTAAGGGTTATCTCTATCATCTAGTTCGGGTTAAGGATTCTAGTTCGGAATCCCCAACTCTTGAGTCAGTCCCTTTAGTCAATGAGTTTCCAGAAGTGTTGCCAGATTATTTTCCCGGAGTACCTCCCAAAAGGGAAATCAACTTTGGAATTGATCTACTCCCAGATACCCAGCCTATCTCTATTCCTCCTTACAGAATGGCTCCAGTTGAGCTTAAGGAATTGAAGGAGCAGTTGAAAGAGCTTCTAGATAAGGGCTTCATTATACCTAATATTTTGCCATGGGTGCACCAGAATTGTTCGTAAAGAAGAAAGATGGTTGTCTCAGAATGTGCATTGACGATAGGCAGTTGAACAAAGTAAAAATCAAGCATAAGTATCCCATCCCTGGGATTTATGACTTGTTCGACAAACTTCAGGGTGCTAGTCATTTCTCAAAGATAGACCTCAGATCAGGTTATCATCAGGCTAGAGTCAGAGATAGTGACATTCCGAAAATAGCCTTTAAAACTTGGTATGGTCATTATGAATTCATAGTTATGTCATTTGGACTAACCAATGCTCCTACAACTTTTATGGATTTGATGAACAGAGTGTTCAAGCAGTACTTGTACTTGTTAATTATCGTCTTTATTGATGATATCCTCATTTACTCTAGGATTGAGGAAGAACATGCGAGTCATTTGAGAGTTGTTCTACCAACCCTCAAAGATCGCCAGTTATTTGCAAAATTTAACAAGTGTGAGTTTGGTTACAATATGTTGCTTTCTTTTGGCATATTGTGTCTAGTGAAGGAATTTGAGTAGATTCCCAGAAGATATAAGCAGTGAAATAATGGCCCAGACCCACCTCTGCTACAAATATCAGAAGTTTCTTAGGTCTAGAGGGTTATTACAGGAGGTTGGTGGAAGGATTTTCATCCCTAGCCTCACCATTGACTAGGTTGACTCAGAAGATGGTCAAGTTTCGATGGTCAGATGATTGTGAGAAATGCTTCACAAAATTGAAAACTAGGTTGACTACAACTCATGCCTTGACTCTACCATGGGGTTCAGATAGTTATGTGATATATTGTGATTCATCTAGAGTCATCATAGGTTGTGTGTTGATGCAGCGAGGTAAAATTATAGCTTATGCTTCTAGACAGCTTAAGGTACATGAGAAGAATTATCCGACTCATGACCTTGAGCTTGCAGCAGTGGTGTGTGCACTCAAGATTTGGAGACACTACTTGTATGGTGTTCATGTAGATGTCTTCACAGACCATAAGAGCCTCTAGTATGTATTCACCCAGAAAGAGTTGAATCTTCGCCAGCGAAGGTGGCTTGAGTTCCTCAAAGATTATGATTTGAGCGTGCATTACTATCCAGGTAAGGCAAATGTAGTAGCAGATGCTCTTAGTAGATTATCTATAGGTAGTGTACAATATGTTGAGGAAGAAAGAAAGGAGCTAGCAAAGGATGTTCACAGACTTACTCGCCTAAGAGTCCGTCTTATGAGCATATCAAATGGTGGTATAACGGTTCAAAATGGGGCAGAATCTTCTTTGGTAGTGGAAGTTAAGGAAAAGCAAGACCGCGATCCGATATTACTTGAACTCAAGGGTGCAGTCTACCAACAGAGAGCTGAGGTTTTCTCCTAATGGGGAGATAGTGTGCTTCTCTACCAGGGTCGATTATGTATTCCTAATGTGGGCAAGTTGAGACAACATATTCTTGAAAAGGCCCATAACTCTAGTTATTCTATCCATCTAGGCTCCACTAAGATGTACTGCGATCAGCGGGAATTCTATTGTGGAATGGAATAAAGAGAGATATAGCAGATATTGTGGCTAAGTGCCCCAATTGCCAGCAAATCAAGGTAGAACATTAGAAAATAGGAGGTATAACACACGAGATTGACATTCCTACTTGGAGGTGGGAAGTGATCAACATGAACTTCATCACAGGTTTTACCTCGTACTCGCAGATAGCATGACTCCATTTGGGTGATTGTTGATAGGGTTACTAAGTCATCTCGCTTTTTGGCGGTCAACACTACAGATTTGGCAGAGGATTACACCAAGGTGTACATTAATGAGATTGTGAGGTTGCATGGGGTTCCTTTGTCTATCATCTCAGATAGAGGTCCTCAGTTTACCACTCATTTCTAGAAGTCATTTCAGAAGGGTCTTGGTACTCATGTTAACCTTAGCACAGCATTTCATCCACAGATGGATGGTCCGGCAGAGCGTACCATTCAGACCTTAGAGGACATGTTGAGAGATTGTGTGATTGACTTCAAGGGTAGTTGGGATGATCAACTTCCTCTTATTGAGTTCGCCTACAACAATAGTTACCAATCCAGCATTCAAATGGCCCCTTATGAGGCATTGTTTGGGCGTAGATGTAGATCTCACGTTGGCTGGTTTGAAGTAGGTGAAACAGCCTTGATAGGGCCAGATTCAGTCCATTATGCTTTGGAGAAAGTGCAACTCATCGGAGATAGACTTAGGACAGCCCAGAGTCGCCAAAAGTCTTAAATAGATATAAGGAGAAGGGAACTAGAGTTCCAAGTTAATGATTGGGTTTTCCTAAAAGTGTCACCATGAAGGGGGTGATGAGATTTGGCATGAAAGAGATGCTCAGTCCCAGATATATAGGCCCTTACCGAATCTTGAAAAGGATTGGTAATGTGGCTTATGAGTCAGAGTTGCCAGCAGATTTGGCAGCAGTTCATCCTGTCTTCCACATTTCACTTTTAAAGAAGTTTGTGGGTGATCCAGCACACGTAGTGCCATTAGAGAATGTTTCCGTGAAAGATAATCTCTCGTATGAGGATGTCCCAGTTGAGATTCTCGATCGTCAGGTTAGAAGGTTGAGAAACAAGGAAGTCGCTTCAGTCAAGGTTTTATGGAGGAGTCAGTCCGTAGAAGAAGATACTTGGGAAGCAGAAGTAGCCATGAAGTCCAAGTATCCTCACCTTTTTCCTACCGATTCCACTCCAGCTTGAGGTATTAGTTCCTCTTCAGTTTTTTCAGTCATTCATGCGTCAATTCAGTCTTAGTATCATGTTCCTTCAGTTTGTACTTGCATTTTTAGCGTATTTGCATGTTCTTTGAACTAAGTTCAGTCAGAAATTAGTCTTTAGTGTTTAGTGTTTAGTGGTAGGGTTGCAGCTCATTCCCTCCATTTCAGCTAGTTTATTCTTCATTTGAGGACGAATGATCCCAAGGGGGAGATATTGTAACACCTAGATAACCAGACATAGGAAAAAAATTACAAAACTTACTTGAAGCGGTGAAAAATGGCAGGGTTCATGGACCGTGATAGGGTCCACTGTCCATTGACCTGTCCGTGGTCATGACTTGGAAGTCACCAGTCCCAGACGTCAGACCACGGGTACCTTCACGGTCTGTGGCCTTGATGACGGGCCATGGTGGTGTCCGTGTCATCTAGGTAGTAGCCTCCCTAGCCTAGCCCTCAGACACCCCTCGCCCAAGTGAGGACCACGGGGACCTTTATAGTCCGTGGTCCTGAAGAAGATGGGTCGTCGGGGTGTCCGTGAAGCCTTACCAGTAGCCCCCTAAATCCTGAGCAACCAGACCTCAGCCCAAGTGAGGACCACGAGGACCTTCACCGTCCGTGGTCCCTCACATGGATCATGGTAAGGCTCGTGAGACAGAACCTTAGCTCAGTAGTCACCAAGTGAAGACCACAACCCACTTCACGGTCCGTGGTCCCTTTCACTGTCCGTGAAGGTAACCGTGGTCTGCCCCATCGGCAGTTTAAGTCAGGGGTCTTTCGGTCTTTTCCTATTTTGTTGGACCTTAAACTATATTTTTTTAACCCTAAACTATGTGGTTTTGATTAGTTTTAGCCTATAAATATAACTAGAACTTACCTAAGTCAAATCATTAATCAAAAACTTATAAAATTAGAAGCAAGAGAGGAGTAAAAGTCGACCAAACCAAACTCCAAGAATGCAGCAGGTTTTCTTTAGTTTCGACTCAGAAATCAAGCGAGTTCTCTGTGGAATTAGTCACCAGGTATATGAGATTTCACAAGTGGTTTCCTTTCACCTATTAGGTCCCTAGTTTTCAGTCAGTTTCTTAATTCCCTTATTATGACTAGACTTAGGGTTTCTTGAACGTTAGAATTGTTGGGTTCTTAACAATTAGAATGATTCAAATCAGATTAGTACATTAATATTCAATTTAATGCATGAATTCCAAAACCCTAGCTATGTATTGCTTTAGGTCTTGAATTACACATGCTAGGTTAGATATTTCAGTTATTCAGTTATACATGCCTCAGTTATTAATGGATCAATATTAGTTTAATTGTTGCATTCTCAGTTTGCATGTTCAGTTTGTATCCAGTAACTTCTAGAAATTCAGTCATAATGTGTTCATTACTTAATCCATTGAGAGTAGCATAATACCAAGTTGGACTAGGGTTTAGCGTACCCAAATAGTCCCAGAACTACTAGCCACGTAGGTTGTAAGTCCCCTATGTGGACATTATTTCAGTGATCACGCCAGCATGCCTCTATACCTCTGGCAGGGTATATTGGGTCCTCTTGATGGGGCGTATACATCGGACTCCACATTTAGCTCATTTGGTTTTATTATCGTTTATTAGTAGCTCCCCTGTTCAGTCAGATTCTATTGGATTGACCTTTTATCAGTATATTCAGTATTCAGTTTCAGCATGTTATAAATTGGTCATTGCATTCAGCTATCTCAGCATTCAGTATCTATATCATGTTCAAATTATATCATTGCTTATCTGCTTTGTTCAGTTATATGTTATTTCAGTTGTATTCTATCCTGCATGCTCAGTACCATTCAAGTACTGATGCATACTCTGCGCTACATCTTCTCGTGATGTAGGTTCAGTTTCTCAGCATCCAGATCACGGTTAGATCGGTTCCCGATCTCTAGTTGAGCAAAATCAGTGGTGAGTCCTCATTCTCCGAGGACAATAGTCATGAGTTTCTTTTTAGTATCTTAGTCCCTTAGTTTTAGTTTTTATAAACTTAGTTGGGGTCTGTCCCAGCATTTCTAGTCAATTAGAGGCTATTTTCAGACATAGATGGATTCAACTTAGTATTGAGTTAATATCTTCCTTGTTTAAACTCATCAGTTTTGATATATCTCAGTTATAGTATATGGGTATTCCCCATCTTTTCATTTTGTTTATGATTATAGATTCCGCACAGTATTTATTATTCAGTTTATATTTAGTAGGCTCATGATCATGCCAGCAGAGTTAGCTTGGGATCACATGTGCTCCTAGGTCCCGTGTCCGCGTTTCAGGGATAGCTCGGGGCGTGACAATTTGTTTTACCTTATAATACTGGTATTACTTTTACTGCCTTTCAAAAATTTATTGAATAGGATGTTGCGGCAGTCAGCATCAATGAAATTAATAATTTGATTTATCAAAATAATTATTTGGGAATATTAATAATAATAATAATAATAATAATAATAATCATGATAATAATAATGGGTCTAAAATTTATGAATGGAATCTTGATGGCTTCACTGATACACAGTTAACTATTCTTGTTCATAGAATGCTTATGTATGCAACTATCTGTAGAAGTGTTAAAAATTCACATAGAAATATTTGCAAAATGATAAATGCAGGCTTTAGTGGCCAACTTCGAAAAAGCATAATGTTACTGGCCAACTATCTGTAGAATCCTTAGATCTATGTCTATGCTTAGACCTTCTTTTTCTATAAGGTTCATAGTGATATGAAAAAGCATATTGTTAGTCTTCCATATGAAGACAATTTCTCCGAGGATGATATTCCTACTAAATCGCGTCATTGTCATATGAACACCGATTGGTAGAATTCTGCAAAAAGGAGATTGATAACCTGTTACAAAAGGGTTTGATAAAACCTTCGAAATCACCTTGGTCTTGCACTGCATTTTATGTTAACAATGCTGCTGAAAGAGAACGAGGTGTCTCCAGGTTGGTCATAAATTATAAACCTTTGGACAAGAATTTAAAATGGATTAGGTATCCTATTCCGAATTAAAGAGATTTATTGTCAAGATTATATGACGCCAATATACTTTAAAAAATTGATTTAAAATCAGGATATTGACAAATCCAAATATTTAAAGAGCATTCTTATAGAACAGCTTTTAATGTCCTGTTTGGACAATATGAATGGAATGTTATCCCATTTGGTTTGAAAAATGCTCCTTCTAAATTTCAGAAAATTATGAATGATATTTTCAACCCCTATTTGGATTTCATCATTGTTTATATTGATGATATTTTGGGTTACTCAAAGACTCTTGAAATGCATACTAAGCATTTAGACATTTTCAAAAAAATAGTTATAAAAAATGGTTTGGTATTCTCTAAACCAAAATTGAGTTTATTTCAAACGGATGTTCGATTTCTAGGACGTCATATTTGTTAAGGAAACGTCACCCCAATCCAAAGAGCAATAGACTTTGCCTCAAAATTTCCCGATGTTATTATAGATCGAACTCAATTGCAACAATTTTTGGGAAGTCTAAATTATATATCTCCCTTTTATAAAAAAATATGTCGTGATTTGTTCCTATTATATGACAGGCTAAAAAAGGATCATAAATGACCTTGGACTGATAGTCACACCACTTTGGTAAAGATTATTAAACTTCGAGGTCAATCTTTAATGTGTTGAACTCTTGCTAACCCTACTTGATAAAAGAAAATTGAGACTGATGCGTCGAATATTGGTTATGGTGGAATATTGAATCAAATCAATCCCCATGACAAAAATGAATACTTGATTAGATTTCATTCTGGAAAATGAAGCGATGCCCAAAAAAATATGACGGTGGCTCACGAAATGTTGACCATTGTTAAATGTGTATTAAAATTTCAAGATGATTTGCATAAACAAAAGTTTTTAATAAAAACCGATGAACAATCTATGAAATATATGTTTGATAAAGATTTCAAAAATGATGCATCAAAATTTATTTTTCCTAGGTGGCAGGCCCAGTTAGCTCCTTTTGTTTTTGAAATTCATTATAAAAAGGGAAGTGATAACTCTCTTCCAGATTTCTTATCTAGAGAATATCTATCTTCACAATGAGTTTTCTGTCTCCCTTCTTTACTGGTAAACTTTAGTTACTATACTGAACGTGATTCCTTTTAATCGAGACGTACATGAAATTATCCTGTGGAAAATTATAGATCATATTGTGATGGACATCTTCTCTATTCATAATATCCAAGAGATCATCGATTTCGACGATTATTATCGTAATTACTATGATTTATATTATAAGGTATTCGAATAAAACAAAATGATTTGTCTGCAGAATGGACCCTTCTTGGGTAACCAAGGCCAGAGGAAGGGGAAGATCATCTCCAGGATCATCATGATCGTCCTCCTCATCTAACTCTCCAATTATACAAAGAAGGGGGATGAGTTTGATAAATATGAAGTCCTATCAAAAAGAGGCTTCTTCCCGTATCCAACCAACATCAGAGCAAAAGGTTATGAGGGTTTTACTAGGGACTGCCGGGGCAGAATTTGGGCCGGGTCAAAAATATGGTATGTCGGCTTATTTAACATTTTAAGCGATGAAAACATTCCATTTCAGTTTAAACTAGAGAGAAAGCTTAAGAGAGGGTTCCTATGGAGTTTTAGCATGATGAAGGTTAGTTTTAAATGATTTCTACTATTAAACTACTCCCCCGTGCCTAGAAACGTATTCCCTACACGTGGCAATCGTTTTTCCCTTCTATTAGCTGCGTTTGGAGCTGGTTTTTAAAGATATAAATTTGTAGTTATTGGTGTTTCTTCAAGGTTTACACTTGGTTAACTAAGGTAATCATATGCTGCCTACGGGGCTACATTAATGCCTAAGAGGGCTATGTGACTGCCTACGGGGCTAGGGGACTACCGATAGGGGCATATAGGCTGATTGGCACATTCCGGGCGTGTGGGGGTCTGAGTAGGTGGTCCTGTGTGTTGTTTGTACCTGCCGAGCTTATAGGGGCTTGGGTAGATTGTTGTTTTATTATTTTTGATAAGTTTAGATTTAAGAGCAGGTCAGTACACTTATCTTATCCTTGATTTATTTATCAGATTATTCCAGTATATCAGGATACCTTCTCATAGTCTATTGCCTTTCATGCTCTGTACATTATTTTGTACTGACGCCTCGTTGCTTTGGGGGCCTTACATTCATGCATGAAGGTCCTGATAGACGACTGAATAGACCTCCTTAGCAGCAGGATTGACTTTTATTCGGTTGGCTTGCCCCTTTCCTCCGGAGCTGCTAGAGTTAAGAGGTTTGTTACCTTTTGTTGTATATATCTTTATGGGTAGGTTGGGGCCCTGTCCCGCTAATCTTTACTACTCTTAGAGGCTTGTAGACTAGTGTGTGGGGTGTATAGCTACGTTATGTCCATACTGGCCTATGGTGTTGGTTTGCTGAATCTTGTGACCTGTTTGATGTATTGTACTGATATATACCTGTTTTTGGTTTTTGTATAGATATCATGGTGGCCTCGACGGCCCAATGAGGACTTTTGTGCTAGTTGGCTATTTATTTATATGATCTCCTAGGAGTAGCTGTTTTTTTTATAGATCAGTTGACAGGGACCATGCCGGCCAAGGGCTTAGCTTTAAGCCAAGATATACTTGTTTGTTTTCTTGATTGTGTGTTGCTGCCATGCACTAGTAGCAAATGGTTCAACAGGGTCGGCTCGAGCCTGAGTTTTGGAATTATGAGCCAGTTACGCCCCTCGAGTTTGGGGTGTGACAAACTTGGTATTAGAGCAACGTCATATCCTAGGGAGTATGCAAGCCATGTCTAGTAAAGTCTTGTTTATAAATGTGTTGTGCACCACATCCGATAAGCGAGAAGCTACCAGGCATGTTAGAATGACTATCCTTCTTTTGCTCACCTCGTGCTATAGAGCGGTGTCTTAAGGGTTGAGGTTTCTGTCTTATAATTGATACTTGTATATAGATAAAGATGACTGACACTAGACAGATCACAACGAGCTAGGGGCAAGATACAACTGCAAGCAGGGTAGTGGCAAGATACCACATGTGGAGGTATCCCATTGTGAGACCCAGGGGGAGACATCTTCTCAGCCCCCTATAGCTTCTCCACCGCCTCAGGAGCCTTCAACGGCTACAGGACTTCCAGCTCCACCAGCAATACCACCTCTAGTTCCTTCTATTTCATCTGATCAGTGCCAACCACTTGCGCCAGATGTTGCCGGACCTTCTAAAGGGCCCAGAAGTTTGAGAGTTCATGAATTTCTTGCCTTGAAGCCTCCACATTTTACAGGAACAGATCACAGAGAAGACCCTCAACACTTTATTGATCAGCTTCATAGGATCTTTAGAGGCATGCATGCCTCAGCGACTAAGTCAGTTGAGTTAGCAGCATTTTGATTGCACGATGTTGCAGTATTGTGGTACGAGAGTTAGGAGAGATGTAGGGGAAAGATGCATTCCTACCCACTTGGGATAGCTTTACAGAATCTTTCATAGATCACTATTTGCCGCGAGAGATTAGGGATGGCCGGGTGGACCAGTTTCTGAACCTCCGATAGGGCAACATGAGTGTTTGAGAGTGCGGGCTGAGATTTGATTCATTGGCTAGATATGCACCAATATTTGTTGATATGAAGAATGATAGGGTGCGTAGATTTGTGGGAGGGCTCGACTCACACTATATTGATGTTTGTTCTACTGTTGTACAAATGATAATATGGATATCTCGCGAATTCAGGCATTTGAACAAGGCATAGAGGATCGCTGACATTTACAGTATCTTAGTGAGAGGGTCAAGAGAGAGAGATAGAACAGGGCTAGGCCCACTGGTTCGCAAGGAGATTTTCATAGTGGTCCCAAACCCCGATATTCTATTAGGCCACCTAGACCTCTACCACAACAGTTCCAGGGTAGTCGATTTGATTGTCATGAACAGTCAAGCCCAAGTGAGGGTTCACGAGCATCAGGCTCGCAGCAGCAGAGGGGTTCAGGTCAGGCTAGGACAGCCTCTCCGCGTTGCGCTACTTGCGGTTGGATGCATTTCGGGAGGTGTAGACAGGGTTCCACAAATTGTTATTCGTGGACAGGAGGGGCATGACTGGAGAAACTGCCCTACCATAGGTCAGGGTGGTATAGGTAAGTCGACCTGGTCAGCAATAGGTTCCTCCTCATCAGCACAGGCTATAGGGCCTGGACCTCAGACTTCAGCATGTAGAGGTAGAGGCGGAAGCAGAGAGGGAGCATCTAGTTCTGGTAGTGGACAGAACCATATGTATTCATTAACCGACCAACAGGACTCAGAGTCATCACCAGATGTTGTGACAGGTGCATTGATTGTTTGCTCCCATTGTGTTTATTCTTTGATAGATCATGGATCTACTTTGTCTTATGTTACTCCATTTATTATGGGGAAGTTATGTACAGTAGCAGAGTCATTAGATCGACCCTTTATTGTATATACACCAATTGGTGAGTCTATTATTTACAGGAGAGTCTATCGAGGTTGCACGATAGAAATTATCGACCGTCAGACATTTGTAGATCTCGTAGATTTAGAGATGGTCGATTTTGACGTTATTATGGGTATGGACTCGTTAGCGTCTTGTTATGCTAATGTTGAGTGTCAGACAAAGATTGTTAGATTCCATTTTCCAAGAGAGGTAGTTCAGGAATGGAAATGCGATACAGCAATGCCGAAAGGTAGGTTTATTTCCTATCTTAAGGCAAGGAGGATGATTACCAAGGGTTGTATTTATGATCTTGTTCACGTTCATGATATAGATGTAGAACCACCTACTCTTCAGTCTATTCCGGTAGTTAATGAGATTCTAGATGTATTTCCAAATGAGCTCCCTGGTATCCCTCCAGAACGGGAAATTGATTTTGCTATTGATATGCTACGAAGTACACAACCCATATCTATCCCTCCTTATAGAATGGTTCCTGCTGAGCTAAAGGAGTTGAAGGATCAACTGAAAGACTTGCTGCATAAAGGCTTTATTAGGCCTAGTGCTTCACTATGGGGTGCACCAGTGTTGTTCGTAAGGAAGAAAGATGGCTCACTAAAAATGTGTATCGATTACCGATAGCTTAATAAGGCAACTATAAAGAATAAGTATCCCCTTCCAAGGATAGATGACTTGTTTGATTAGTTACAAGGTGCTAAGTGTTTCGCAAAGATTGATTGAAGATCAGGGTACCACCAGATACGAGTTTGGGAGAAAGACGTTACAAAGACAACTTTTACAACTCGATATGGACACTTTGAGTTCTTGGTAATGTCTTTTGGATTAACTAATTCCCCAACAGTGTTCATGGACCTGATGAATAGTATATTCATGCCGTATCTAGACCTGTTTGTAATTGTATTTATTGATGATATTTTGGTGTATTCACGTTCAAAAGATGAGCATGAAAATCATCTGCGAGTAGTCCTTCAAGTTCTTCGAGACCAAGAACTTTATAAAAAGTTTTCTATGTGTGATTTCTGGTTAGACTCTTTAGCCTTCTTAGGCCATATTGTATCAGATGCAGGTATTGCGGTTGATACACAAAAGATTGAGGCCATAAAGACTTGGCCCAGACCCATGACTCCAACTAAGGTTCGTAGTTTCTTAGGGTTAGATGGGTACTACAGAAGGTTTGTAGAGGGGTTTTCTTCAATTTGAGCCCCATTAACGAAGCTGACACAAAAAGTAGCTAAGTTCCAGTGGACTGAGGCTTGCGAGCATAGTTTCCAGGAGCTGAAGGACAAGTTGACATCAGCACAAGTTCTTGCATTGCCAAACGGTTTAGAAGGCTATGCGGTGTATTGTGATGCTTCAGGTGTTAGGTTGGGATGTGTTCTAATGCAACATGGTAAGGTTATCGCATATGCTTCAACGCAGTTGATAAAGCATGAGAAGAACTATCGGACCCACAATTTAGAGTTGGCTGCAGTTGTGCATGCACTAAATATCTGGAGACACTATTTGTATAGCATTCATGTTGACATCTTCACAGATCATAAATTTTTTCAATATATCTTTAGACAGAAGGAGTTAAATCTGCAACAACGTCGATGGCTTGAGTTACTGAAAGATTACGACGTGGACAGTTTATATCATCCAGGAAAGGCAAATGTGGTAGCTGATGCCCTCAGTCGAAGATCTATGGGTAGTTTATCATATTTATGTGTTGAGAATCGTGAGCTAGTGTGAGAGCTTCATCAGTTATCTAGCTTGGGAGTCAGATTGTTAGAGGCAGAAGATACTGGGGTAACAATTCAGGACACAGTCGTATCATCTCTAGTTGTAGAAGTAAAATCACGGCAACAAGAGGATCCTAGCTTAGAGCAGCTCAGAGCCAAGGCTCAGAATCAACAGACTTTAGCATTTGATATAGCAGGAGATGGAGTCCTTAGATATAGTGGTTGATTGTGTGTTACGAATGTTGCAGGGCTTCCGCATCGGATTATGGAAGATGCACCATGATATTAAGGAGATCTATTGGTGGCACAGGATGAAGAAGGACATTCCTGAGTTTGTGGCACAGTGTCCTACCTGCCAACAGGTGAAGGTTGAGCACCAAAAGCCCACTGTCTAGTTCAGGAGATAGCCATTCCTTTGTGGAAGTGGGAAGCAATTAATATGGATTTTATTACAGGGTTACCTCGATCGCGTTGCAAGTTTGACTCTATTTGAGCAATTGTTGATAGACTAACAAAATCAGCCCACTTCTTACCAGTCAGGCCTACTTTTACAGCCGAAGACTATGCAGGGCTCTATATTAAGCAGATTGTTAGGCTACACGGTGTCCCAGTATCTATTATCTCTGATAGAAGAGCACAATTCACTGCTAACTTCTGAAAGTCCTTCCAGAAAGGACTGGGACACATGTTAATCTTAGTACAGCCTTTCACCCTCAACAGATGGTCAGGCTGAACGCACAATTTTGACACTCGAGGATATGCTATGGGCGTGTACACTAGACTTCAAGGTAAGTTGGGATGACCACTTTCCTCTTATAGATTTCGCATACAATAATAGTTATCATTCATGCATTGGGATGGCACCTTATGAGGCTTTTTATGGGCAAAAAAGTAGATCCCCCATTGGATGGTTCGAGGTAGGTGAGTCAGGGTTGATTGGACCTGACTTAGTACAGCAGAGAATGGAGCAGGTCAAGCTCATAGGGGAGAGGTTGCTAACAGCTCAAAGCCGACAAAAGTCATACTCAAATGTGCGACGAAAGGACTTAGAATTTTGCGTTGATGACTGGGTATTCTTAAAAGTCTCTCCTATGAAGGGGGTTATAAGATTTGGCAAAAAACGCAAGCTTAGTCCAAGATTGATTGGGCCATACCGGATCCTTCAGAGGGTAGGACGAGTGGCTTATGAGTTAGAATTGCCTTCGGGGCTGGAATCTATTCATCCAGTTTTCCATGTATCTATGCTACGGAAGTGCGTAGGAGACCCTTCTCGAGTTATCCCAGTTGAGGATGTTCAGATCACAGAGGAGTTGTCCTACGAGGAAACTCTAGTTTCCATATTAGATTGGCAGGTCCGTAAATTGAGGACCAAAGAGGTGGTTTCGGTTAAAGTATTGTGGAGAAACAAGTATACATAGGAGGTGACTTGGGAAGCTGATGATGGAATGAGGTCCAAATATCCACACTTGTTTCATATCCCAGGGTGATGGCATATCAGTTTATATTGGTACGGTGAGGTAAGATACCTATCTAATTTTTTTTATATTGTTGCATATTATTAATGTTGTTGTCGTTGTATATTTTCTCCCTGAGACCCCGTCTACGGACCGTAGGCCATTCTACGGACTGTAGGTCAGGTCCATGGGCCAATAGCACACACACTTTTCACTAAGTGTCGAACCACGGTGTGGACTATGGTTCATCGTTCCATCGATAAACCGTTCTGTACATCTGTGGTTCCCACATCCGAGACCCAATTTTGGGTACTCTGACCTACCGAGGGGACCCACGGACGTCGTTCCATCGACGAACCATCGGTACCCACCGTAGGTCGACAGTTCAGCTACTGTCAAAGGTATTTTTTATTTTTTGATTTTTGTCCGACAATTGTTGTAATATTATTCCATGTGTATTATTGCATTTTTTTGGTAGTAACTAAGCTTCCATATGTACCGTGTCCTTGAAGCAAGCTTTGACCTACGCCACAAAGGGTAAATAAAAATTTGTTGCTCCCTATTTCGGGCTGATTGATGAGGATACAAATGGGGAGTACATTCTATCTCGCACTAGGACCTGTCCCACTGCTCCACGTCTTACATGAAATCGAGCCAGACAGGTGAGCTCTGAAGTGGTCACTGTCCCCAGCCAGATGAGGGGGCCACACCGATCGGATCACCGTCTGGCTCAGAGTCCCCATCTGGCTAAGGTTCTAGCCCCCAAGGCAGCACCGCCTCTTTGTACAAGTCTGAAAGTAAAAGTGGATGCCATAGTACCCCCCTCCCCCTGTTCTAAGCCTCCTGCGGTTGCTATAGAGCCTAACAGGTGGTGTATGGATGGCCAGTTCTAGATTTACTCAAATGCTCACATGTTGAATGAGCACGATAAGATGGACAGATTTATCAAAGAGAAGCATCGTGTTTTCATAGGTAGCCTTCACACATCTCCAGTCATCCACGAGCTCTTTCGAAGGCACAAGTGTGAGTAGATGGCAAGTAACCCAGGGTCCTATAGTGAAGAGATTGTACGGGAGTTCTACGTTTCCTATGACACCACCATCAGAGGGTCCATCTATAAGCGGGCTAAGCCCGCAGCTCAGCCTCCCCTTGAGGCCACACTCGTCCGAGGGTTCACTAAAGACATCTCCGAGACCACCCTACGCAGGTTTTTCTATGGCCCAGACCACACTCTGCCCATTAATACAGCAGAGTTCGACTATCATATGGGCATTATTCAGATGGGAGCATTTCAGAGGAATGCCGAGCAGAGAGAGTCTCTTGTGAGATGGCAAGGCCACCATATTTCCACGGATAGAGAGCGCACCGAATAGGTCCAGACCTCGAGCTTGGGTATCAAAAAGGCGACCCTGACCTTTACTGCTAAATTCTTCTGGCTGTTGGTGCACAACCATGTGTCCCCTACTCAGGCGGACAATGTGGTTACATGAGACCGCGCGGTGATGGTTGCAGCTATGGTAGCATGGTTCGAGGTTGAATTTGCCCGCATATTGATTGCGGAGATCCATGAGAGCTTCTTCAAGGCCACCACTACCTTGACCTTCCTGTGCCTCATCTTCCAGCTTTGCAGGGACGCGTCTGTACTAGTATGACACTGGGACCGATTGATTTAGGTAACCAAGACTCTAGACATCGACCTGATTCAGGATGAGGCCAATGTAGCTGCACCTCGCAGGGAGTCACAGGTTGAGGTGCCACCTCTCGGAGATGACCTTGTAGTAGATGTTGAGCAAATGTAGGGTGATGACACTACCCCTCCATCCACTACAGCACATGCCCAGGCTCATCTGTCTCCAGCCACCAGTCAGGCCCCTAGCTCCTCCAGAACCACCCATTCTTCTGGTTCCACCACTATCCCTCTAGCCCAAGTCCAAAAGCTAGAGACGCGGATGGCCACCCTACTTCAGCACATGAAGCCTTGTATGCAGCGGTCCATAGCAGAGTCCGAAGCAAGGATCGAGCGGGTGATGAAGCAGAAGGATCAGGCTGTTCATAAGCGTCTGGAGGCCTTTGAGTTACGCATGTTGGAGAGGCCTGCCCCGACCATTGATGTGTCCACCTTCCAGTAGGAGTTAGCCAGACTCTGTGTTGATGTTGATGCACTCCTAGCCCCCAGAAACTGAGCCAGAGTCTGCCCCCACGACATCGGTTTATTAGGTGGGTCTGACTCCCTTATTCGGCAATGATATGCCACCACCCGATGCTTCCCGTACTGTTGGGAAGCGCCCCCACTCCGATCGTACTTCTAATAATGCTGAGGCTCAGAGGTTAAATAAGAAGAAGTGCCAGCAGTTGCAAGAGGCCACAAGGGCGTCATTACTAGATGAGGAGTTCAGATAGTTGCGGGCCAGGGAGATAGGTGTTGACCCATCTAGCGGTGTGAGAATTATTGACGGTAGTGTGTGAGTTGATGATAGCACTACTGAGAGTTCTGGATAGTAGATGGGAGCGCTACTGATGGCATTCCGAGTGTTGATCTAGCAGGCTCTGGGAAATCCGACCCATCCTCTTCTTAAGTGGTCTTTGGTGCCTAAGCGTCACAGGTTTGCTTCACCCGGTCCTTTACTTTTTATTTTTGGTGCATTGGGGACAATCACACTTTATTTTGTTGGGGGTGGGGTAAATGGATTATGAGCGATAGGGTGAAGTCTGAGTAACACAACTCATAATCCTCTCTTGGGGTTTTCTTGCATATGTTCTTTTTCCCCAAGAGACTGTTTTTATTTTTGTTGAACCGGCATGTTTAGGAGTGTATGTGTAGGAGTAAGTAGAAAATTGAAAGCATGATGGCATGAAAAGCATGAATAAAATTATCCCTATCCAAAAATGATGAATTGTGCTAGATCGGTAGGCTTGATAAGTCGAATGTGATAGATCTCAATGTGACATGATAGGAACCGATTTGACCTCATAACTTAAGCTAAAACTTGAACTGGGTAGTAGAATAATATGATAATGAAACAATGTGCCAAGTGAGTATAAGGAAAAGCTTGAATGTTCATACAGTATGTGCTAATCTAGAACTTACCTTGTTATTCTTGCTAAGATAATCTAGGCTAGAAGTTGGGAAGTGATCATAGGCCCTTGTTCAAATTAGTCCACTTAAGCCTAAAATAATACAACCAAATTAAATCAATGTCCCCTTTGACCCAAATGTTTGAGCCTAAGATAGACCATTTCTTTCGATTCACCTAACTCACCTACACTAAAGTAATTGTTTTGGCCCCAGTTCCTCCTTGGACATGTACACCTTCACTTAGGCCAAAAGCCTAAGTTGAGGGTGGCTAATTCAAAAAGTTACCTTGATTTTGGCCTTGGTCTGACATCGGATATTGTTCACCTCAACTTATGTTAAACACATAAGTTGAGAGTGGCAAGCCTATGGTATTGAGCATTAACTGTACTTGAAGTCACTTCTGAGTGTGAGTGTTAAGTGAATCCTAAAACATGAAAGTCATATCTCTTGTGAGTGAAAAAAATATTTCTTTTGAAGAGAGGGCATTAGTTACATCGTTGGAAAATTGATACCTTGGTGATGGTGAATGGTGTATGTTGTGGTGTTTGTTGGTCGATCGATGTAATGTTTTGATCCATATGAGTATGTTGGTTGAGTCTAATAGAAAAGATTTGCACTAAGAAAATGGAATGGATTGAAATGTTTATGTGATTGCTTGAGTTTGAATGTCTGCTTCTACACAAGTGTCGTTTAGAGTTTTTGTGTGTCGCTTGAGGACAAGCAACATGTTTAAGTTGAGGGTGTTGATATACCGTGAGTTTACGGTATTTTTGATAAATTCACTTAAGAGTTGTGCGTCTAGGGTTATTTTGTATTAGAAATAATGTTTTATGTGTATATTTGCAGGAAATAGGCTTGGACGCGATTGAGTCAGATAACAACTGAAATTCTGCCGAAGTAGCCACCCACGGAGTGACCTACGGACCATAGGTCCTGTGACGGTGCGTCATTGGACAGGCGTGGTTGAATCATCAGGGAATTCTGACCAAGGGTGGAACTACGAAGCGACTGACGGACCATATGTCGACCCACGGGCAATCCTGCACATCCGTCGATGAGTTCAGAGAGTTGAAGTTTCAGTGCCTGATGAAAAGTTCTAAGTGTGGAGCCATGAAAGAGGATCCACAGTCCGTAGCTCGCGTCGTTGATTGATGTCGCGTTCGAGAAGTTTTTTTCCTTATTTTATTTCTTTTTTGTTTAGGACATGTTTTTCTATAAATAGGGTATGTAAACCTCGTTTTTAGGGGTTAACCATTATTGTTTACTTTTAGTTCTTGATATTTTGTTTGGGAATTAACTTGCAAACTTTTGCAATTTGATTTCCGGATTTTGGTTTATAAGATTTTCGCTTTGAAATTCAGTTGGATATTTCGGGTTTTAAACGTTAGTTCATGAATTCTTATTATCAAAACATGAATTGTGTTCTTTCAAGCATGAGTAGCTAAATCCACAACTAAGGTTGTGGGAACCATGAGAAATTAACAAGGTATGAATAATAACTAAGTAATTCTTGAATAGTGTTGATGCATGTATTGATAATTCTTTCACTTAGAAGTTTTTTTAACAAGTGCACGCATTAGAACTCGCCTTGTTGCTACTTGTCGGACCAATGAGGTAGTTAATGAGAAAAGAATTATCAACAAGAGATTTAGTGGGATACTATCTAATAGTCTAATGTCAATTGGTGTGAGGGTGAAAACTAAGTCAAACATTGATGTGTTGTCTAATATGAGGTAAAGGTAAGGGTTAGTAAAGTATATACACATAGCCGGACCAAGGTGCGGGGTGAAATTCCCTATTTGGAGGACCAATCACATAGGGCTACCTATCTTACCAACTTTGCATATAAAATACTAGGAAATGATTACTATTAGTAGGATTACTGCGTTAAGAGCTTATGGGGAACACATACACCCTAGTTTCTCTCTCATATTGCTAACTCAAAGTTTGAATCGTTCTAACTTGTTACTTAAACAACAATTAGTTATTTGTTTACAACCCCCCCCCCTTTTTAATTACTCGTTTCGGAAATAGATTGACTAAACGAATATAATCGTGAGTTAAGTTTAAGTTTGAACCATATTCCTCGTCGGATCGACCCCAACCTACAAGTTGGGTTCTTTATTTGATGACGACTGCTTATACTTTTTTAATAGAGGTGTAATTTGAGCATATCAGAAATCCCTCACACTATTATCTCCTTCATCTAGATTACTTTATAAGCATCATATTAAGCAGTGGCATTTTCAGTAACACATCATTGATGGATAATAAGATATAGGGCAAGCTACTTTCAACAAAAGGCCTACTTCTTAAGTAGAGTAGGATAATTTAATAATAATCTTCAAGATTTACTTGTAATATTTTAATTATCAAAGAATAGTATCATTGTAAGCATGATTTTGACCCCCAATTACTTGAAAGGCAGCAACAAAAGCTATTATTTAGTGTGACATTAGATGAATGAGTTATGCTAAAAATAGAGTGTCACCTTAAAAAACATATTAAAGTCTAACCTCAAGTAATGATCCATCAAAATACCCAACTAACAGTAATAATTTATCACAATACAATGAGACAACATGTCACAGATGTACGTCTTCCAACAAAAAGCTTAACGAAAATGAAATCAGGTAGAATACAACATGGTGTGTTAGCCATTTAAGATCACAAAGAAAAACAAACAACATTGTAATCAGGCAGATAATGTAACTTCAACAAAATGATTGTGTTTAACATGTCATAATATATATATGCTGAAATAAATCATGTTAGCAATAATACAGATTCATAGATGTAGCTAAACTAATAATAGAAGAGGCGCTAGTCAAAGAAGAAGCCAAGAGAAGCACTAATTGAACAACTCTAAATTCATTTGCGAAAAGACTAAAATCGCAACTCGTATAGTCAAGTCCTATCAGAAACTGACACACATAGACATTTATATACACATAAAAGCAAATACCAAATATACCACATTCTAAATATCATTTTTCACCATTAACTCCACTCAAAAATATTATCAACAAATAAATTACCTGAATCTCCGTCTGAATACAAATAATTTAGAGATAATTTCCATTGACCTCAAGTATTTTCAAAGGAAAAAATTAAATTTGATGTAAGATTCAATAGATATAGTCATAGCTTTCTACATTGTTCTCAATATCATTTCATCTAAGGGAGAAGACGAATTACAGAAGGCAGAATGGTCTGGGAGACCCTCGTACTTGTCTCATTTTGTCACCTGAGCCCTTCTAATCTAGACTTTGCCAACTGAACCCTCGAACCCACTGAAATCCAACATTTTAAACCCTTTTTTTGACCTGTCATCCCATGTGGCAAAAGTAGTTCAAGTGCATGAATTACACCCACTTGAGGAGCGTGAGATGCTTTTAAAAAGCCAATAACAGTCATTGTTGGCCATCTTCCTCAAATTCCCTTAATTTCTTCTTCAAATATCCAAAATTTCTTCTCTTTCTCACTCGTTTATCTCTCTCCAAAATTCTTCACTCCAAATTTCTTCTTCTTCTCCATAATTGATTAGGCCTTTTTTGTCTATATTTTATTTTTCTCTCCTTTTTCTTACTCGTTAATTTTTTTGTTCTTCACAATGACTGTTTGTTTTTGCTATTGTGGGCTTCATGCTGAATTTAAGATGTCAAGAACATCAACAAATCCAGGAAGAATGTTTTGGGGCTGTCAAAAATACACAAATGGTAATGGATGTGGATTTTTTCGATGGGATGATATGGCTGATCCTACCTACCAAGAACAATAGTACATAATCAATCAACAAATGTTGATCATGGAAGGCATGGAAGGCATGGAAGGCAGGGAAGGCATGGAAAGCATAGAAGGCATGGAAGACAGGGGAGATCGAGCATTAGTATTGATATCAGTGTTGTTGTGATTGTTGTCATTTGGTTTCTATCTTTTCTATTTAAGATATATTGATGATTTGTTCATTTGAGTACTATGATAATGTATGAAAATATCCAGATTAAGACTTATAATTATCATAGCGAATTCATAGGCAAAAATAACTTATTTGTCATATCAAGCTAACACAACAGTTGAAAATTAAGTTAATAGTGAAAAGTATCATAGACAATGTCATTGAGAATTTAGCTAGGCAAAACATGAGTCTTTACTATGAAATATTATGTATCTTGAGTGCTTGGTGTGGACTGAGTGGGTCGCTTGTAACTTTGTTCTTGTAGCTGCCTTTGAGTAACTGCAGCTCCACCCTTCCACCTTAGTCTATTGGGTTTGTAACCAAGATCGATATTGGTAGGCACTGAACTCTTCAATTGTGCACAATGTAACACTTTATCAGTAGTTCCAGACTGTTAAAAGGCAATAATGATATTAGTTAGACAGATTCTATAGAATCAAATTAAAGGTCCTTAAATGATAATACTTACCCTCTTAATCACACTACCATTTGCTCCAAATAGCACACCAAAACCAGTTGTTCTTGGCTTCTCTGTTCTTGGCCTCTTATATCCGAGATTTGCACCACCTCTTTTAACTTTGCTACTCTTCTTTGAGCCACTAGCACTAGTAGTTGACTGTTGAGTACTAAATTGACTTGTTGGTTGAGCAACACTTGCAAAATTTACAGAAATATTTGCAGCACGTCCACCAGTAGTTGTTGCAGCAGTAGTTGCAGCTCCAGAAGCTGCTGAAGTAGTGGCTGGTCTTTTAGTAGTTGCACCACCACTTCCACCAATAGTTACACCTGTAGAAGCTGCTGAAGTAGTTGCACCTCCAGGAGTTGCTGAAGTAGTGGTTGGTCTTTTAGTAGTTGCACCACCACTTCCAGCAGTAGTTACACCTGTAGAAGCTGCTGAAGTAGTTGCACCACCACTTTCACAAGTAGCACCACTAGTAGCCCCACCAGTTACGCCTGTAGAAGCTGCTGAAGTAGTTGCACCACCACTTCCACCTGTAGCAGTTCTTGCAGTTCCAGTAGTATAGCCATTTTTCTACATACAAAATTTTTCCAAACTGAATTAAGAAGTATTGATAAAAATAAATTTCATTAACAAAGTTGAAGAAGTTAAAGCAAAACTTACAGCAATTGGACATCTTTTCTTGTTATGTCCAAAATTCCTACACAAAGAGCATTTCATTTTTCTCCCCTTCCTTGTAGCCTTTCCAAACTTCTTCTTACTAGGCTCATCACTATCTTTAGACCTTTTTTCCCTTGGTTTTCCTAGCATAGGAGTGATTTCAGGTGGCTCAATGGATGGTCTTGTGCTCTTAGGCCACATCTTCATGTTTGTCATAGGTTGAATGAACCTACTGTAGGCCTTCAAATATGTTTCCTTCTTGTACCAGTGATAAAAAAATGACTCAATATCTAGATCCTTGTAATGCATTGCAGTAATTGCATGTGCACAAGGAATCCCCTTCAGTTGCCATGACCTACAACTACACACTTTCTTTTTGAGATTAACAACATGTTTATATGGTGGATGTTGAATCTCATAGCCATTATCTCCATTAAATTTAACCTCACATATGCATGTTCAACATTGTCAGTAAGAATTTGCATAGCCATAGGTGACACATCAGTTATCCATTTTTCAGAAAACTCCCTCATTTGAGTCATTCTTCCATGACTTTGACTCTAATTTCCTCTAACATTGTGATGATTGATTTGAATCTAGCTGCCAAGATCCAACTATTAAATGTCTCACACATATTATTCTCAACTATGTCAAACTTGCTATGGTCCTTGAATAATGCCCTACACCATGCATTTTTGTTGTACTTTAACAAAGCTTCCACAATACCTTCTCCTAACAGACTCATTTCATCAAGTTTTGATTGTAAATGAACTTCAAATGGAGCCCTGGCAACCTGCCAAAACTTCTTCCTCCTTTCTTCACCACTCCATACCTTCTTCCAGTTTGCCCTTATATGTCTAGCACACCATCTAATCTCAGCATTTGGCAATAAATCAACAAGTGCTAGGTTAAGACCCTATCAAAGAAAAAAGGCATGCCAAGGAAAAACAATAGGAACATAAGTGTAACATAAGTGTAACATAGAAATTGCTATAGCAAAGTAAAACAAATACTACAAAGTGTTCTCATACCTTCTGCATATCAGACATAACTGTCAGTCCTTCACCTTCAGTTTGTGTCAGTTTCAAATCATGTTTGATGCACTTGATAAACCAAGACCATGTGTCCTTAGATTCTTTATTAACTACTGCCCATGCTACAGGGTACATCTGATTATTTCCTTCCTTGGAAATGCAAGACAGCAGTTCACCTCTACATACACCTTTCAGAAATGCACCATCAAAACCAATTATCCTTCTACACCCCTCCATCCAACCACTTTTTAATGCTCCAAGACAAATATAAATCCCTTGGAATACCTCTTTTCCAGGAAATGTATTCTTGGATGTCCTAACAACCACAGTAGTTCTTGGATTTGTAGACTTCAACTCCTCAGCAGAGTCATACAATCTAGCAAATTCCTCTATGAAATCACCCATATGCTCATTCATGACTTTCATTTTTGCTCTTCTACAACTTGTTTTACTAACATACAATCCATAATCCTTTTGTACCAAGCCTTGAATCTGATGTAGTCTAATGCTAGTCTCACTCATGATTCTGTCTTTGTAAGTCTTACAAATCCATTTTAGAGTACACAACTTGTTTCTTGTTCTTTTGAAACACTTATGGACAGGAAAATATGTCTTCACAATAAAATTTCCAGTATTACCCTCAATACTTCCAAGAATATGTCAAGGACAACCCTTCTTATTACACTTTGTCCTGATTCTCTCCTTTTCATTAGGTTTAAGTTTAATGTTCACACCCTTCTGAATAGAGTAAGTGTGTAGTGCTTCTCTAAACTGAACATTATTCACAAAAACCATATACAACTGAAATAAAAAAAATTTGGCAGTTGGGTCAAAATAGACCTTTGTACTTGAATTCCTAGCTGGTGGATCTACAATCTCATCAGAATCAACAGGATCCCCTTCATCCTCACTAATATCATTGTCAGGATCTGAGCTATCAAAATACATGTCATCCCCACCCAATTTTCCTTCATATCTTCCCCTCTTATTCTTATAAATATCTTCAAAACCAGCATCTGTACCTACAGGACCAGAAGGTATCTCATCTACATTTATTCTAGCAGCCTTCTCTTTATTAACTTGTTCTTGAATGTTACACTTCCTAGCTTCAACAAACTCAGAATCCAAGTCACTTAAGTCATCAATGTTCTCATCAACATCATAAAGTGACTCAGAATCAGATTGTTTAGCATCTACATCTACATCATATTCATCAGATGTATGAAGGTGGTATGAAGAAAATTCATTACCTTGACCTTAACCTTCATCTTCATCTAAGTCCCCTAAAGAAACCTCAGGAGCAGCAGCCTCCTTATTCTTACCCTTGTCTACACTAGCTTGCTGATCTTCTTTTATATTTGTATCATTTTTATCAGATTGTTTAGGGGAAGACACATCAGCCCTAACATTTATAACAGTAGCTGGTGGGGTTTACCTTTTTTGGGAGTAACCAATTGGGCTATTTGCACCTCAGTAGGATCCTCAACAATTAAAGGAGTACTAATTTGATGTACCACATACACATCAACAAAGTCCCCACCCTTTAAGTTGTTAATAAATCTTAACACATCAGCATCACTTTTCAACATATAAAAACCACCTATTTTGTTAACTTTGCACCCAAAGGTTTCAACTTGTTCAACTCCCAATTCTCTAGCTAATTTATGAAAAACATAATATGAAGCTCATCCATATCGATTCTTATTTTTTCAAGATTAGAAATTCCATTAGCATACCTGAGTTCGGGATTTGATAAAAAACAGCCCCCATAATACATTTGAAGTGTAATAATTGTTGAACCCATATTCTTACCATGCCTACAAAGTCACGAGAATACAATTAGATGATTGACAAAAAGCCCTAAATGACAAAAAAGCCCTAATTCACAAAAAGCCCTAATCGACAAAAAAAGACCTAATTTTAAACTAATTCTTTATGGAACACAACAAAAACCTCTATAATAATCTAATATAATCCAATTCGACCACTAACAAGAAAGAAATCCAACGCAATTGATAAAAAAAAATATTCAGATACGAAAAAAACCCTAAATTCAACAGATATTCACAACAAATGCCATTGAATGTATAATACTTCTACAAATTGTTATTAGGCTTGTTATTAGGCATGTAAAAAATCAAAATCCTCCCTAAAATCACACCACGACCTCTGCAACAACTAAGCCCTAACAAGAACTCAAAACAACAAAATTCAAAATGAAAAACCAAAAATACAACTGCAAAACAAAGAGAATGAAAATCAGTCAAGAAACTTACAACTATGGAGTGAAACGCGAACTCAAACACTTAACAAAATCGAAAAAAATTGCAGTGAGCAACAATGTAAATCAGGATTAAGGGAGTAGAAGGGTCTAGTTGAAAAGGAGAAAGGAAAGAAATGTTTGAAAGAAAAGGATTAGCCTATTTTTAACATGTCATATCCTATGTGGCATTTTTACATGACGTGGAAAGCTACGTGTGGCGTTTGTAGTTCACGCACCACTGAGTGGTCAAAAAAGGGTTTAAAATGTTGGATTTTAGTGGGTTCGAGGGTTCAGTTGACAAAGTCTAGATTAGAAGGGCTCAGGTGACAAAATGAGACAAGTACAAGGGTATCCCAGACCATTCTGCCATTACAAAACAATAATAAAGATATCAGATAGAAAAGACAACATAAACTCAGAATTTGTCACGACCCAGACCATCGTGATTGGCACCCACACTAACCCTCCGATGGGAGAACAACTAATACAACCCAAACCAAGCAACTAAACCAAAATTCTAAAGCATTTAAGTTACGGAAGGAAGTTAATACTAAGGAAAGAATTAGGGAGTTCCCATAAACTCTAACAAAAGTCTAATAATGAATTAAACAATGCGGAAGAAATAACCTAGAACCTGAAACTCAATGTACCAAAACATCTAAAGTTCAACAAGTCTAAACAAGAAGGGATGCAACCCCAAACTAATGAACTAATCAACTAACTAGAAAAGTCTGAGTCCAAAATGTGGACATAGACGAAAAGAGAACTTATGGCAACCCGGAAGAACTGGCTCACCCTTGAATTCGAACGATCACTGATCCTCTAAGCAAGGTCTGTTAGTAGCCACTTGAAGATGCCCTGTACTCAACAAAGAAAGAGCAAGTGCAGTATCAGTACACAACCATAGTGTACTGGTAGGATCACACGGCTATCCCACTAAGTGCAACATATATAAGTAATTACAACAATATAATCACATGAATATATCAAACATATACAATATTATCAACATTTATGAACACCGAACATCTTCACATTTCTCGATATACACAATTATAATAAGTCATTGGTCCTCTCATGGAAGTCAAACCCAAACAGTTAGCATACCGGAACGTGGTACCTGATTCAATAATTATGCCAGAACGTCGCAACTGATCCCATAGTTATGTCGAAACGTGACAACCGATCCCATAGTTATGCCGAAACGTGGCAACCAATCCAAGTTAGTTATGTCGGAACGTGGGAACCGATCCATTCAAC
Organism: Solanum lignicaule; assembly: GCA_029582545.1. Taxonomy (NCBI): domain Eukaryota; kingdom Viridiplantae; phylum Streptophyta; class Magnoliopsida; order Solanales; family Solanaceae; genus Solanum; species Solanum lignicaule. Next base: position 7,549 of record JAJOOF010007784.1, on the reverse strand, counting down.
ACACCACAATCACAATCACAAGTATATTCTCAAGATCATACCTTTAAGTCATGACTCATGGCATTCATCATTTCTCTATCTCATTTACAACATGTGTGATCGTTAATGCAACATTCATATACATACAAGTTTCATAATGAATCAAGAACAAACATACATCACACAATCATGGAATCACAGCTATCACCTACCTCGAAACAAGCTTGAAACCCTAAGAAACTTGATCCTTCCCTTTCCGGATTTGTTGCGCTTGTTCTGGGTCTATAAATAATCAATATAGTACGGGAATCAGTAAACAAACACCATTTAACCCGAATTACTAACAATTCTATGAACCCTAAATCAAACCCATGATCCCAAGTATCCAATTTATGGCTTTTTCCAACATGGCTTCCAATTCAAAACCCTCCCCCATCAATATTTACCCATTCTACTACTTTCTACGGATCGAAAAATGGATTCGGGGAGTGGAAAGCTTACCTTTAGCCTCAAGAATGGTGGAAAACTATCAAGAGTCACCTGGGGTTCGTTCCTTAGCTCTAAAATTTAAAAAGTGCAGAATAAGGTCACTTAGGGGTTATTTACAACCTTAAGTCGCGTCGAACCCGCCACATCGGCCCTTACCCCGCTTCAGCGGCTCCGCCCTAGCGGCAAATATCCCGCCGCAGCGGCTTGCACGGAACCAGTGAGCTATTTTAATAATTCCAAGACCCCCATTTCACAACACACCTCTAACCAACGAAGCTAAAAAAATACCCTTCACGCTAAGATTGATTCTGGGAGTTCTACTCGCCCGAATTTAATTTTGTAATGTCATACGGATTCCTTAACGAGTTATTTATCCACCCATGTAATCAAAATCATAAATAACTCACCCGATTGATACCTGGTTTCCCTACACCTTAATGCCTCTGATTTCGTCCAAATCTGGACTAGGTTGGGATAATCCAAATACTACGAAAAAGTTTTTCGGCCCAAAATTTTTCCCTGTTGGCTTTTCTATAACGATGAGAATAGGTCGTTACAATAGATACCATTTACCCATCACTCGTCCTTGAGTGACAAAACATAGGAAAAATAGGCTAAGGAAAGAATGAAGTAGTACATGAATCAACGAACAATTGAGGATACTTGTCTCGCATGCCCCTCTCGGTTTCCTAAGCAGCTTCCTCAACTGGACGATGCTTCCATTGAACATTCACGGACTTAATCTCCTTGGTCCTCAACTTACGCACATCACGATCAAGAATTGCGATAGGTTCCTCTTCATATTGGAGGTCTTTGGCTAACACAATTGAATCCCACTTAATGATATAATCCCCGTCACCATGATACCTCTTCAACATGGACACATGAAATACCGGATGAACACCCAATAGATTAAGAGGTAAAGCCAATCTATACGCTACCGGTCCCACACACTTGAGAACTTCAAAGGGACCAATGTATCGTAGACTTAGCTTACATTTCTTGCCAAATCTCATCACCCCTTTCATGGGTGATACCTTAAGAAGAACATTCTCACCGGTTTGAAACGCCATGTGTCTTACCTTATGATCTGCATACTTCTTCAATCTACTATGGGCTGCTAAAAGTTTAGCTTGAATATTCCATAGTTGTAAGGCGAATCTAAAGGAGATACCATTTGAATAGCCGCACTGATTACCTCCTCGCCCACCTTGTGGACGTCTTCGACCATTATTACTATTTCCCGCGGGTACCACTGTTCTAGACTACTGTTGGATGGAATCTAACACACGTGGGTAGGGACAATCTCTCCTCATATGCCCAGGTTCACCACATTTGTAGCATGTACGGTCAAAAGATGGTCTGATTCCCACTCAAGGTGCGACTCCCTGGCTATCCTGAATCAAAATATGAGGTGGAGTTCTCGAGTAATTACCTGTAGAGTAGGCCATAGTGGACTGAATTGGCTTGGCTACAAGCGTTGGCCTCCCCAAACCTCTGGAAATAGAACTTTGAAAGTTGCCTGAATTCTTAGCCCTCTTTGCTAATGCCATAGCCTGACCGTCTCGCTTCACCCCCTCCACTTTCTTAACATAGTCTATTACCTCATTGAAACTCCTCCCTGCAGAAGTCATATGAACAGATAATACCTGCAATTCTGAATTTAGTCCCCTAATAAATAACCGGATTCTCTCTTCCTTAGTAGTCACCAGTTGAGTAGTGTATCTAGAAAAAACATGGAACTTGGCCTCATAAGCAGCCACAGACATACCACCTTGCTCCAAAGCTATGAACTCATCCTTCTTGCGATCCCTCAAAGTCCTAGGCATATATTTCTCCAAAAATAGAGCATGAAATTGGGTCCAAGTAAGCAGAGGTAAAGTAGAAGATCTGCATTCCATATAATATATCCACCACGGCTTAGCTTCACCTTGAAGTTGAAAGGACACAGACTCAACCCTATGCTGATGGAGAATTCTGAACTTATGAAGACTCTCATAGAAATCTAAGATGAACTCATAAGCAACCTCATTCTCAGAACCAAGGAACACATGAGGCTTTAGCCTCAAAAACTTAGTCAACATTTCATGCTCATTATCAGTCATAACAAAACCCAACAAAGGGTGAAAGAAGGCATCGTTACCTCCTGTTCCACCCGTCTTAGGTGCAGTGCTAGCAACAAAGGGATTAGCAGGAGCTTGAGTTGCTTGAGCAGACGGAAGCACTCCAGGACCAACCAACCCTTTCAAGAATGACATAATCTGTCGCACTAACACTGGGTCTATGGGAGGAACATCAGTAGTCTCAGTCTGCACCTCTTCCTCTTGTCCTACATCCTCAACATTCTCAACATCAACATTCTCCTCTTCAATCTCTTCATGATGCGCAGGAGGGTTCTCATTCACATGAGCTCCATTTCCAGCAGGCACTACTCTTCCATGGCCTCTACCCCTAGCTCTTCATCTACTCTTGCCTCGATCATGACCTCTCGCTGCAGATTCCTCAGCTGGAGCATTGACGGGAGCTACGGGCCTGACGTTGTTTAATCTAGTATTAACCATATGCAGACAGAAGAGTGAAGAAGGTTAGATACCAATTTGAATCGCCATATACCAATTGGAATCAAGTCATAGGACAAAAAGAGACAAGAGAAAACAGAGAGATGTCCTAAAGTCCTATAGCCTCTTGAAGAAAAGTAAAGCCGTCCCCGTACCATTCCGCAAGACTCTACTAGACTTATTTTGGTACATTGAGATCAACGACCCTAGTCTCTGATACCAACTTTCTCACAACCCCGACCATCGTGATTGGCACCCACACTAACCCTCCGGTGGGAGAACCACTACTACAACTCAAACCAAGCAACTAAACCAAAACTAAAGCATTTAAGGATAAGAAAACAAGAATAATATCTAAAAACTGAAGTTCCCATAAACTTCCAAAAGATCTAACAACGAACCAAACGCATGTAGAAGAAATAACCTAGAACCTAAAAGTCAATATAGCAAAACATCTAAAGTTCAACAAGTCTAAACAAGAAGGGATACAACCCCAACTAATGAACTAATCAACTAACTAGAAAATTCTAAGTCTAAAATAGTGGACATAGACGAAAGGGAACCCATGGCAGCCCGAAAGAACTGGCTCACCCTTGAATTCGAACGATGATCACTGATCTTCTATGCGGGGTCTGTCACTAGCCGGTTGAAAATGCCCTATTGTCAACAAAGAAAGAGCAAGTGCAGTATCAGTACACAACCACAATGTACTGGTAGGATCACGCGGCTATCCCACTAAGTGTAACATAAGCAAGTCAATACAACATTATAAATATGTAGAATACCAAACATATACAATATCGATTATCACATGCTCAACAATATACACAATTATGACAAGTCATTGGTCCTCTAATGGAGCCCAAACCCAAACAGTTAGCATATCGGAATGTGGTATCCGATTTAATGTTTATGCTAGAACGTGGCAATCGATCCCATAATTATGCCGGAATGTGGCAACCAATCCCAATTAGTTATGCCGGAACGTAGCAATCGATCCATTCAACACACCACAATCACAATCATAAGTATCTTCTCAAGTTCATACAAATAAGTCATGACTCATGGCATTTATCATTCATCTATCTTATTTACAACAACTATGATCAATAATGCAACATTCACAAACATGCAAGTATCATAATGAAGCAAGAACAAACATACATCACACAATCATAGAATAACAACCATCACCTACCTCAAAACAAGCTTTGAAACCCTAAGAAACCTGATCCTTCCCTTTCCGGATTCATTCCGCTTGTTCTTGGTCTACAAATAATCATAATATCACGGGAATCAATAAACAATCACTAATTATCTGAATTACTAACAATTCTAACAACCCTAGATCATACCCATGATTCCAAGTATCCAAATTAGGGCTTTTTTCACCATGGTTTCTAAGTCAAAACCCTCCCCCACCGATAATTATCCATTCAATTACGTTCTACGGATTCGAGCAGTGAAAAATTTACCTTTAGCCTCAAGAATGGTGGAAAACTTTCAAGAGTCACCTGGGGTTCATTCCTTAGCTCTAAAAATAGAAAACTGCAAAATAAAGTTGTTTAGGGGTTTACTTACGACTTTAAGTCACGACTGGCCCGCCACAGCAGCTCTCACACCTCTACAGCGGCCCCGCCAGAGCGACAAAACCCAGTGCTAAAGCAGCTTGCACGAAACAGTGAGCTATTTTAATAATTCCAAGACCCCCATTTCACAACACACCGTTCACGCTAAGATCGATTTTGAGATTTCTACTCACCCGAATTCAATTTCGTAAAGTCGTACGGATTTCTTAATGAATTATATATCCCCTCATGTAATCAAAATTATAAATAAATCACCCAATTGATTCTAGATTTCCCTACACCTAAATGACTCAGATTTCGTCCAAATCTGGACTAGGTTGGGAAATTCCAAATATTACGAAAAAGTTTTCTGTCCCCAAACTTTCCCCCATTGGCTTTTCTATAACAACCGAACCCTGTCGTTACAACTTTTGAGCAGCCATAAGAAAATATTTCAATTATGGCAAATGGTAAATCTTCCTTAATAATTATTGTCTCAACCTCTTCTTCCTCCCATAATATAGTTGGCTCTCTATGGATGTAAATAATATCTTTGATAGGGATAGACATTGGAATTTGTCTTCTACTTTATTCAAACTCGTTGGTTCAATGGTGGTTTTGGTGGTTGTTCATTAGCATGGAGTGTAGGCCAGTCATCACAGACATTGGCCATGAGGCCTACCGCCGAAGTTAATCTTGTCACGCCCCGAGCCTACACCCCAGACGTGGCTGGCACTTGAGAACCACTGCTGCCCCCAAGCGAACCCTTGGCTTGGTTTACATACTCAGTGGAAGACTTAAACATAAGAAATATAATTCATGCAATAACTTAAAAGATAATAACTTAGCCAAAATGGTAACTCAAGTCTTAAACGTATACAACTTAAATGAATAAGACTAAAGAATTATGACTATATATCTATGAAGCCTCTAAAACAAAGAGAGATGTCAGAACAAGACCCCCGATCATCCTAATAAATAAATACTGAAATCAAATGATAAAATGATCCCTCCAGAAAGCTAGGAGGCTCACCAACAGACTCTGAGTGCTCTACTGCATCAATGGGACCCTGGATGTTGATCCTGATTACATGTGTCTGCATGATAAAACGATGCAGGCCAACTGGCATCAGTACATTGAATGTACGAGTATGCGAGTTGGAATGCTAAACATAACATAGGCCTGAAAAGAATCTAAAAGGAAACTTACCTTGGCTTTACTCAACTCATAAACAACTTAACTTAATATAAAGCAGTAAAACACATGCAATTTATAGAAAGCTTTTAAAATAGTAGAAAGCAACTCAGTTCATTAAATAAATTCAATAACAAACTCAACTCAAGTAATAAAATAATGTGGTTTCTGTGGGAGATTCTCAAGCCGACAATCACTAGTATGAGCCTAAGTGGTGATACAACGTCTAGCCCACGCTTCCAGAAATTTCCTATACGTTGCAATCATATAGAATACCTTAACTAAGTGGATCCACTAGTCTATGCTAAAGATCAACCTAAGGAGTAATTTAAAAAGTATGATCTTTACTACCCATGATGGCTACATGTTTTATGGAGATTTAAGTTAATATGAACTGGCATCCCCATATCGGTGCTCAATACTACTCCCAAAATATATCTAGCTCATATGTTTTTAAAACAAAACTTCTTTCTTTGGTTTGAGATAATTATTCAAAACTTAGCTTGAAAGCTCTCTTGGAAATCGGTGTTTCCCTTTCTTTTTCAAATGTGAAAACATTTTAAACTCTTGGGAATACTTAGTTCGCTATAAATTTTGGAGAAATGAACTCAACTCTTTACTCTTTTCTTAACTTAAAACTTAAGTCTTAGAACAAAGTTAAAACATTTGTGAAAGACTTTTGAAAAACTTTAATAAACTTCTCTTGACTTGCTTCTTAACTTCTAAACTTGACTCTTAACTTTCTTTGAATTGAATTATGGATTCAAATATTGTGATTTGTGATATGAAATATCCCATGATGTTTAGGGATGTTTTTAGATAGCTAAACATGAGAAAAGATCAAGAAATCACTGTCTCAGAACGATTTCGCGACGCGGAGTTGCATTTAAATGTTTGATCACGAAATTAAATTTTGAAAGAGAGGAGTCCGTGTCCTAACCGCGGCGCGGGGGTGATTTTTGTACATTGGGGGGAGCAAGTCCGCGACGCAGACTTGCGTGCCAAAACGTGCTCAACTTTTCCTTCTTCATTTTCTGACCCCAATTCACCTAAATCTGATTCATTTTCTTAATCCCTCTATAGATCCAAATACCCAACATATATACACAAGAACCTAACTCAAAACAACTCTTAAATTGAAATAAATCCATCAAGAATTTCACAATCCCATCAAATCACAAGAACTAAAGCAAACTTCAAAATGAATACAACTCTCCAGACGCAATGTGGCCTAAGAATGCCACAGACTCAAGCCAAAACTCACATTTTGAAATCACAAGAACTAAAGCAAACTTCAAAATGAATACAACTCTCCAGACGCAATGTGGCCTAAGAATGCCACAGACTCAAGCCAAAACTCACATTTTGAAATCACAAGAACTAAAGCAAACTTCAAAATGAATACAACTCTCCAGACGCAATGTGGCCTAAGAATGCCACAGACTCAAGCCAAAACTCACATTTTGAAATCACAAGAACTAAAGCAAACTTCAAAATGAATACAACTCTCCAGACGCAATGTGGCCTAAGAATGCCACAGACTCAAGCCAAAACTCACATTTTGAAATCACAAGAACTAAAGCAAACTTCAAAATGAATACAACTCTCCAGACGCAATGTGGCCTAAGAATGCCACAGACTCAAGCCAAAACTCACATTTTGAAATCACAAGAACTAAAGCAAACTTCAAAATGAATACAACTCTCCAGACGCAATGTGGCCTAAGAATGCCACAGACTCAAGCCAAAACTCACATTTTG